>JAVBJF010000986.1:0-25718 GCA_033439095.1 Pseudococcus viburni
GTCCCCTTTTCTGAATTAATGTAAACAGTTAATCCATGAACGACAGCATGAGTCATAATACCGTAAGTATCTGGTGGAACGTAAATTCTCCCACTAGTTGCTGAATACACATAACCAAACTTACCAGAAAATATCCCAAATTGTTTTATTCGAAAACGTAAATCAGTAACATCTGTGCAATCAGTGCATAGGCTACGATTAGCATGAACAAACTTATCATTCAATAACAAAAAATATGTCATCAGTCCAACGCAAAATAATAGTTTACCGAAAGAATACATTTTTTTTAAAATTTATTCTATGTGTGTGAGACGTTGGTGCAGGCAGAAACTGTCATGTAAGTACACAGGTGGCCTGGATGCGTTTGAAATGATCTTCCGCCGGATTAGAACTCTCCCGTCGTCGTATAAGTAATTAAGAAAATTGTCCAATTCTGTAGATACCTATGTAACAATTTTATGTGGTGCTTATTAGATATTTTTTTATAATTATGTAGTTATTCCTATACATATCATTTTTGCAATTGGAAAATTTTAAAAGCTTAAGGACGGAAAACGGACGGAAAAGTGGATTTATGTGAAAATGACCGAAATGCTTGCTGACAAAGCTATAAATCGAATTTTCTCATCAATTTTATTAGAAATGAGAATTTTTCAATTCTCATTTCCAAAGAATATCCGAAAAGAATTACGATTTGGTTTCCTGTACGCCCCTAGCACCTTCAATAATTAGTGAAGTAGTTACTTTTGAACGAGAAACCTCCCCAAGACATTTTGAGCCCCCAGTAAAAAGGGAAATTGAGGGGTTAGGGTGGTCCTTATTTTCAAGTTTGAGCAAATTTGCGTACCCTCCTCACCATTCAAAGTTGTTCCTTTTTATGAGAAAATAATTCCCTACTTTTTAAAAAAAATTTTAACACGTGCCTGTAAGCCACTCAATATCTCTCATTATTCAAAATATGAAAAATAACGGTTTAAAAAAAAAATAATTTTTGTGTCCAAACCCTTCCAAATGATATACTTATTATTCATAAAAAAGACTCGAAAACATTTTAGCAAAATTATGAAAATATTTCAAAAATTGAAAAAAAATAAAAAAGGGGGCTTCAGGAATGCTTTTTAACAAAACATACATATCCAAATTTCAACAAATTTGATTCAGTAGTTTCAAATAATTCTTGCAAAACCCGTCATCGATGATCGAATTTTGCATTTTTTCAAAATTTTATTAAAATAATTATGTATAGTGGCAATTGAAACGTTTCATTAGATATCTACTTTTATTTTCTTCTTTTTACGTACTAAAATAATATTCGTTCATTGTTTCATCATTTCACACCTTTATAATCCCAAAAAAATCGCAAATTCGCGCTGCGCCTTGTAAGTTGTAGATTGTAGATAGGCCAGAATTAATCCTCACAGTACGTAGAGTACCCTCATAATTTTTAAAACATGCAGCAAATTGCGATTTCACCTACAGTGCATTTAGATGCAAAAAAAAAATTAAAAACAAAAAAAAAACAGCTAACGTCATTTTGCAAAATTTTGTTTTCGTTTTTACGTTTTTGCAAAATATTAAAAAATTACGTTTTTTTTGTTTTCGGTTTTCGTTTTTATAAAGTTTTCCAACCCCTGCTTATTTGTAAGGGAAGGGGATCAAAAATTTTCTAAAACCAATTTTCATGAAAAGGTAAGTAATTAAAATGAGTTTGACTCAAAAATTTAACATTTCGGTCATTTCGCTGTATTTTTCAGTTTCTTTCGAATTTTGGAATTTTGAGGGACTTACAGGCACTTGTTAATATTAACTTTGGGGGCCAAAAATTTCAGAGAATTATTTTCTCATAATAAGGAACAACATTGAGGGGGAGGGAGGGAGGGAGGGAGGGGGTACGAGAAAAAAATTACCAATTATAAGTGAATAAGGATCACCCTAAATGGAGATAGGGGGCCTAAATATGGGGCAATTTTTCAAAAAAAAAGAAGTTTTTTTGTCATTATTGGGTGATTCCATTTGCTAAAAAGAAGCCTCGTTTATCCCTTAAAAAGGTTCAATTCGAGTTTCTACATCTACCTGAATCTCTGATCTTGAAATATATCGCGAATTTAACGAATTTTTGATTTTTACCAAATTCTAATCGTTTATTTGACCAACGCAAAATTGAGTCAATATAACTTTTGATAAAATTTCCCAAACATTTTTATAAAAGTGTTGCCAATATCATTTTGACTTGCGCAATTTTTATAAATTCTCAGTCAGCACCACTGCTACGGGGGCCTCTGAAATTTTTGATACGAGTGTTTTAATACACGCAGCTTCCAAAAATTTCACTTTCATTCCTAATGGAAGTGTAGGCTACATACTTCGAGTGATTTGGAATATGAAATTAGGACCTTTCACGCTGTAACAACGCAAAATGTTCTACACCCTTGTAAACATGTTTGCCTACGAACTAAGCTACGGGAACCAAAAATAAATTTTCAATTTCTTTCAGTTGGTATATTTAAGTTTTTGACCCTTTCCTCCTCCTATTCACTTCATTGCTTGTTCCAAATTTCTCTTTTTTTCAAAAAAGCTTGAAAATTTTTCATTAAATTCAAAAATATTTCTAAAATAACGTTTCTGATCATTAAAATATAATAATACTGTAAATACCCCTAAAATTTTACAAAAAATCAATTTTTTGTTATTTTTCTTCAAAATTAAAGAAAACGCTAAAAACAATTTGCAAATAATTTTTCGAAAAATTTTGCAAGAAGAATTCTCAAAAAATTGGAGAAATTCAATTTACTTTATTCGATGTACAGTGTAGATACGAAAGCATAAAAATTACAAAAATTTATCAACATGCATACTTACATTAAATGCAATCCAACGAATTAATATAAGATCTATTCAAATCAATTCAAGTAAAAAGTAAATTTATGAACTAATTGGAAGGCTAATCATATTCACTTGTAAGCTACTCTGTCAAATGAACAAGCATGATTACGTATATTGGGTGGTATAGATTGCAAAAAAAAATAATAATAATGAAAAATACTTCCGCCTACTCTCTGAGGACTCGATAATTACATTAATAATTTATAACGAACAGATAATAACTGTACTGATTGCAAAATAATCCCATGCCTCAAAAAATATTTTGGCAGAGGGACCGCAAATAGATAAACTTTGTATTTTATTAGACCATTTATTAAGAAAAAATGATCTTTTTCGATTTATATGTAACATCATTGGAACTAAATGAAAAATTAACGCAGTTTTTTTTTTGAATACTTGAGAAATACCGATTTATTCCCCCCTCCCTCTCCAGCTTATCAGCTCTTATGGGTAAGTTCGATGAAAAAATTTATTATCCCCTGTTTTTGAATCAATATAAACAAGTAAATCATGAGCTAAAGCATTTATCATGATACTGTAAGCGTCTGGTGGAACGTAAATTCTTTGGGCATAGTTATCCTTAGGATTAACGTAACCAAACTTACCAGAAAATACGCCAAATGATCCAACTTTGAAAAATTTCTCGTGGACATCTGTGCAATCGAAGCATAGGCTACGATTAGCGTCAACGAGCTTATCATTTAACAACAATTGTGTTATTAATCCAACGAAAAATAATAGTTTGCCGAAAGAATACATTTTTCAAAATTATTATTCTAGGTACTTCAAGCGATGTTGAAGGCAAATAACGTCACCTAGGTAGCTGAGCAGTGAGTCAGTTGAGTGCGGAGGTAAATAGTTATTGAGATGATATTACGTCTGAGTAGAGGTATCCAATTGTGTAATCAAGAAAACATGAAGACCATCCGATTCTGCGAATAAAAATTTAATATAGGTAATATTATATATTTTTGCATATTTAAAAATAAACTGTGGCCTACTTCTGGAAGGTTTTGGGCTGAAACAAAAATATATCAAAAATACATTCAAAAAATCCCTGTTCAAAATTTTGAATTTTGGCAATTTTTTTGAGAAATCACTTCACGACTCGGTGCAAAAATGTAAGCTATGAGGTTAAACAAGGTAATGAACTTAAAATTTGGAATTATGCTCTATTTTCGACCTCTCGAATTTGATATCTCAAGTATGGTATTTGGAATTTTATAAAATCGAATTTTTTGTGTAAAAATTTAATGTTTTTTTTTTCAAAATTTTCAAAATTAAAAAATATATTTCTTGAGAAAATGTGTCTAATGAGCTTAAAAATTGAAAAAATGGACGTATTGGTGGATACAGATTTTTGTTTTTTTCAAAATTCTTTTCGCGTACAATTTTTTAATCAAAATATTAGAAAGAGAGAGTACAAATGTTAAAAAAAATTATGACTTGGCGAAATTTCAGGTTTTTAAGTTCGTTTTTTTACTAAAATTTTCATAGACTCGTCTTTTTCATTCAAACACTTTGTAGCTAAATTCCCCCTCTCTCCGTCACTACCTCCAAAAAACGCAAATGTCTGAGAGTCGGTGAAAAAGAAATATTATCAACGACGATTTTCCACCGTTACCCATCTTCTTATTTTGGTCATAGTGCAAAGGTGAAAAATACAATGATTGAGGAATTTTAACAGGTTTCATGTTTTATGAATAACTTTTTTTTGGTCACATTTTAGCCATATTAAGTACTGACATCTTAAAATTTCAAAATAATGAAGTGACAATTTTACAGAAACGATAGAAATCGAGTAAAATGCGGTCTCATCTAGATCGAGTTCGGTTTAAATCGGTATAATGTATATGATATTTGTCGATTTTTATCGTCCTGTTTTGGTGGAAACCTATTTACAGGATTTTTTGCAGATTTTTAAATTACAGTTTTGTATTTGGTCCTATATCACTGAAAATAGAGCATTTTGCTGTACCTAGACTTCATTTTTTAACCTCTGAAAATTTTTATTAACGATTCTAAGAGAGTAGGTGAGTTGATTCCCTAAATTCAGAAATGTATGAATTAATTCTCATTTTTTCAAGGTTCGTACGAATTGATTCCCGTTTTTTCGGGGTATGTACGAGTTGATTCAGAATCACTTTCAGCCGCGGTATTTCCAGTATTATTTTTCAAGTTAAAATTTTTTGTAAACCCAAGATTTTTGATCAAATTTTTCTTACCTATATTTTCTCAATTTCATATTATTTTTTTTTTCTCTCTCAGTTCAATATTTTTATCCAATTTAAAACTTTTTCGAAATCTTTATAGGTACTTACCAACTTTAAATTCTTATAGCTGTTTTTAAATTCCATGGAAATAATTTTCGAGTTGAAAAAAATTAGGAAAAAAACTTGGGAATTCGAAAAAAAATACAAAGAAATTTAAAGCAGAAAAAAATTGGAGAAAACATTGTACAGTTGGAAAAAAATTCAAGAAAATTTCAAAATAGAAAATAATTTTGAGAAAAATTCAGAAAAGTACCTATAAGGTAAAATACCAATTGTGGATCAAGGTACCAATTACAGACCGCAACTTTGAAGCGATATACCTAGTTAGTATCCATGTTGACCAAAAGAGTCGCCGTTTGCGGCATCTTGTAGAGCAAAGTCTTCTCTACCTAAATGATAATAACCTTGGAGCACTTTCCGTTGCATCCAACACAAGTAAAATTCGTTCTTTTAAAAGTGTTTAATTTTTTAGTGAAAAATACGTTTTTACGAAGTTGGCGTCAAATTAAAATAGCAATTTTTGGCTGTCAAAAAAGTTACAGCGAAAAATTATGGAAGGTGACTAACCTTTAGGAGTTACCACGACCTCCCACAATTTTTCGCTGTAACACTTTTGGCAGCTAAAAATGGCTTCATTTCTATTTTTTTCTCAATTGCCTCAACATAATGTTCAACTTTACTCAAGAATATCTCAAAAACTACGCCTCTCGGAAAAATCTGAATGCACCTATCCGATAGGAAATTTAATTCTCTACAACTTTTGTTATGGTCATTATGGTTATGGTCGTAGAACGCTTAGATCTCTCAGAAATCTCACTTTTCGGTGAGAGCGAAAAAAATGCGATTTTTTCACATAATTTAGGAAAGTTTTAGCTGTAGCTTTTTTTCTAAAAGAGATAGAGGTCTGCGGTTTACGGCGTTTGATTCAGCGTGAAATTTTCTATAAAATTGGTTCAAAAATTTTTTTTTCAAATTTTTTTCAAATTTTTCTCAAATTTGTGTGTATTGTTTTTGAAAAATCACATTTTTGGTCCCCCCCCCCCCCCCATCTTCCCAAGCAAAATTTGGAAGCCACGAATTAGCATATTGGTGTATTTTGATGTCTAGAATCAGAATTTGGCCATGAGAACTGAAACACAGAACATTTTTTTTTTTGTTGACTTGTGTTATGGATCGACCCCCAATTGGTAGTTTTGAACTTGCGTTTTTCGTGAATCTGATCATCAAAACAGTCGAAGATGGTCCTTCTGACCTTAAAAGTAGTAAAAATACAATCAATGCAGAAATTTTTTCTTTTGGTCGAGTTATTCTGTGATCCGTAATTGCCCAATTGGTACCTCTTGAAAAATCGCATTTTTTAGGACATGTTTTCAAATACCTGAACGAAATTGTTGAAACTTCTTTTTCGAAATTCAACCCTCCTACGTGAAAGAGGAATAAGGTTTGAACTTTATTTAAAAACAAAAAACAGCAAATTTGGTCCATAAATAACGATTTTATGGCATTTAAAAAAAAATTTATCCACAATTGGTGTTTTATCTTAAACATGAAAAGATCCGAGAAAACATAAGGTTGAAAAAAATATTGATCTTGAAAATGCTGGAGAAAAAAATTAAGAGTTGAAAATAATTTAAAAAAAAATTGGAGTCGAAATTTTAAAAAAATGATTGGAAAAATTTTCAGCCAAAAATTCAGAGTTGAAAGAATTTTTTTAGGAAAACTGTGAATCAACTCGTAACCTATCCTGAAAAAAAAAGAGAATCAACTCTTCATCTTTACACATATATTTCTTTAGGAATCAACTCACCTACATCCTATACTAAATCCTCTTTCAAATTTCTTTCCAACTGTATGCCAAATGCTCTATTATCAATTTTGATATTCAAGATATCGAAGGTATTTTTGGGGTGAGAGAATTTTTTAAAGCAAAAAAAAAAACACAAGTAAAATCTGAAAACTCAATGTCAAAAAGTGGCGAATTGACAGGTACAGTCTTTCGAATAAAATTAGAAAAATTATTCAAACATTTACCTACCTAAAAATCAACCAAGTAAGTATCCATAATACACATACTTATACGTAGGTACCATATTCTTCAACTAATTCACTGTAAAATTTATATTTAAATACTGAACTCTGATTCTGACTAAATATGAACAATAAAGTACTTATGAATGAAAACGCACGTCAGATACTAGAATTTATTCGAAGAATATAAATTTCTTTCTCCTCCTCACCTTCGTGTAAAATTAAAAGATTTTCAATCAGCAATTCGTTCAATAAACAAGGTCAAATGGGGTTAATAGGTACCTTAAATGGGTCCCCTGTTAGTAACTACCTACATACGAGTATATTATGTATCTTACGACAAAACAGATTATTTTTTAAATAAATTTTCAGATTATCTGTAAATAAGTAGGTACCTAGATAGAAAACATACTTTGCACAGTCACGTCGCGTTTTAGGTTGACAGAACCTTCGACTCTGGCATTATATAAAATGAACATATTCTCGATGAAATAAGACAAAATCATTACTTTTTGAATCAATATAAACAGTTAAATTATGAACGACAGCATGAATCATAATACTGTAAGCGTCTGGTGGAACATAAACTCTGCCCATATTTTTACTTTCCGGACAGCGCGAAGCGTTGTAAGGAAAGTATTGTTTTCGGGTCGAAATTCGTTTTCGCCAATATTGAGTTTAGACAAAATCTGACTTTGTACAAGTTTGTTTTGACCATTTTCCAGGTGATGTTCCGTATGTATGTATGTATGTATGTATGTGGGATAAAAAATGTCTGTGAACACGATTACGTCCATCCTAATTTGAATATTTCGTCGAAATTTTAATAGGAGTTGGGGCTTGCAAAAAGGAAGGCTATGCCAAAATTTCAGATTGATAGGTTCGCCAGAAAAATTTTTACGAGCGATTTAATCCAAAAATCTTTGAGTTTGGTCATTTGCCGCGTTACATTGCATGCAATCGTAATCTAAAACGCAATAACAATTATTTCTCTCCTTATCGATGGGAGGACGTATTTAGAGAGAACCAAATATGTCTCGCGTCAGCATTTTTGCCTCTTTCTTTCAAGATAACGTATATTTTTTTCCAGCGAGCATATATGTACTTAATAGGTACACATAAAAGAGTAAGCTTATTTTTTTCATGGGCAAAATTCTGACAATTATGGTACCTAGGTAATACCTTCGTTGATTTTTCTTTCACACCTGTCCGGAAAGTTTGTGATGCTTGCATCACTGTTTATTTGGATACACATAACCAAACTTACCAGAAAATATCCCAAATCGACTAATTCGTACACTTTGGCCATTGATTTCTATGCAATCGTTGCATAAGCTACGATTAGCACTAACAAACTTATTATTAAATAACAAAAAATATGTTATCAATCCAACACATAATAATAGTTTACCGAAAGGATACATATTTTGTAAAAACTTATAAACTTATTCTATTTGTGTCTGGTGCTGTTGCTGGCAGAAAATGTAACGCAAGTGGGTAGCCTGGATACCTACGTATGAAATAATATTCCGTCTGGTTAGAACTCTTACGTCGTCGTATAATCGAGAAAATTGTCCGAATCTGTAGATACCTTTACCTACGCAACAATGTTATTAACTTCGTGCTTATTAAATATCGGGGACGTACCAATAGGGGAGGAGGGAGCTTCCCTCCTATGATTATTTCACTTGTGAGTTGGGAAAATTGAACATTTAACACATCAGTTGGGAAAACTGTACAGTTGATTAATTTTTTAAATGAAAAATAAATAAATAAAATGATTACATATTTTAAAAATTGGAAAACAGAAACATTTTCACTTGTTAGTTGGAAAACTTTGCCATTTTCCCAACCGATGAGTAAAAAATATCAGTTGAGAAATTTGAATCGTTGTAATTTATGCTTTTTTAATGGGAAAAAAATCACGAATAAAATCAAAAATGGTTTTTTCGAGATTGGGAATTCAGAATAATTTTCACTTGTTAGTTCGGAAAATTGATCCGTAGTAATTTTTTTAGAAAAGGAAACTTAGGTACGTAGTATTAAATGTAGGTCTGGCCGAAAGGGGCCAGAGGGCAAGTCACCCCTCCAATATTTGGTGTAAGGTTAGTTGAAAATTTACAACTCATCCCAAAAATCAAGATTTTGAATATTTCGACTGAGATCGGAAGTTTGTCGACTTGAACTACATATACACCACGTAGATTTAAATTTTTCGTCTTTCAACTGGTTAATCGATAATCAATACTGTTCTGATTCAGATTTTCATATTCACGTTGCAGGGGCGTAGCTACCCGGTGGGGGGGTGTTCTCGACACACACACACACACACACACACACCCTGGTGTCAGAAACTTACGTGAAAAAGTGCCTTTTTGGAGCATTAAAAATAAAATTTTATCATCGCTTCGCTCGGGCATGAAAGAAATCACAATTACATTAAACTGTTTGAATCAAAAATGCAAAAAATAGTTCCCTTTTGATATTCCAAGTCTCCATACCCACTTTGCACCCACCTAAAAAAAGCTTCTGACGCTAATTCTCGGATTTATTAGGTATTTTTATTGGTTTTTAAGGCCAAAATAATTAGTACCTATGTAAGTTGTTTGTCCCAAGATTACATTTTCATCAGTTTTTTTCCTTAAACGTGTAAATCGCATGAAAATTTTATAAAGTTTGAATTTTGTGTTTTTATAGTAAAAGAAAATTTGATGGGGGAGGGGGGTGAACATAAAATTCCTCAAAAATTATGAAATTTCGGACCCCCGCCATGAGAAATTTCTGGCTACGCCACTGTCACGTTGAAACTACAAAATTTTTAAAATTATATTACAATTTTTCTTGAAATTTTCCACCTTCGTTTCGCTGGTTTTTTCAACGGCAATGAAATTACCGAGGGGAAAACAATGAAGTGAATGAGAAACAGAAGTGATCAAAAAAATTAGTTCGATCGGCAAATTTGGGTCATCCACCCCCTACCTCTCCAGAAGCCGATTAGTTTCGTGACTGAATAAATTTATTTTCAAAATTTTTCAAAAATCAAGTCGGAAATTCTGAGATTTTAACCCCTCAAAAATATTTGGACTTCCGTACGTCACCGATTAAATGTTAATAATCGCCGATTCATTTTTTAAAAATTGAAATATCAATGATATCGACTATGACTATAATTATGTACATTAGGGTGGAGTGAAAAAAAAAAAACATATTTTGGATTTTGACCAAATTTAGTGGAGTGGTTTATTTTGAGTGGGAGGCCTCCCAAAATTTTTTTGAGCCCCCTAGGGACACGGGGAGGGGAGCAGGAGGTTCTCAAAGTGCATCTCCTTTTGAAAAAAACTGTGTTTTTTGTGTTTTTTAGTCAATCAAAATTGTGTGAGAAGCCTTCGTAGCACTTAAAAGACGCGATTTCAGTTTCTACATCTCCCTAAACCATCGCCATCCTTCTCCGATCAAAACTTTGTCTGCTATCAGGGAGCTGAAAAGTTGCAGATTGCAATATTCCAATAATATGAAGTTTTCAGTGTTTTCACTAAGCTGGAATGATTTTTTTTCATCGAGTAATTGAACAAAAATTTTTTTCAACCACTGAAAGTGAATTTTGAAAAAAACCCTGAAAATTGTATACACCAGTGCAGCCAACAGCAAATCATAAAATTTCAAAATATGGAATTTATATCGACTTTGAATTGATTATTTTTCGCCTGAAAATATTATGTACCTATCATTTTCTCATTTTTACTCTGAATATAAAATATGATTGTATTAGAATATTTTCAAAAAAATTGATTTTTTTTAGGTATTTTGCAATTTTGTTTTGAATTTTAAAAACAGAAAAAATTATAATTAGGTTCACTTGTAAAAATTTACAGAAAATTCAGTAAAATGCCTAATTTTTTTTGAAAAATCAGTGAAAATCTACTAAAAATAAAAGGAATTCCCTGATTTTTCCTGTGCTGCTATTCTGATTTTTTTCAGTGACTTTTCACTTTTTCAAAATGAGAGAAAAGGATCAAAAATTAAGCAAATGTCCATTTAAAATTTTTTGAGTGGAACGAAGTACAATCAATACTCAAGCTGCAAAATCATGATTTTCGACATTTCTGGGCTATTTATTTTTCCATTCCCAAGAAAATCAATTCAATGAACTGAAAATCACAACAGAAAAACGTGTAAGACGAAAGCTCAGAAAAATAGTTATCCAAAAAAATTTTAATCAAAAAAGTAGGTTTTTTTAGGGATCCAGAGGGAGGGGCTCAAGTCCATCCGACTCCAACTCTGAGATTTCTTATAAAGTCCCGCCTCTGGCTCCAGGGTTTTTTAGAAAGTGCCTCTCGCTCCGGCTTCAGGTCTAGGATTTTTTAAAGTGACTCCGGCTCCAAAAAAATCGTCTGGGAGGGGACCCTCCTTCTTCCGGTTTTGCATCTGGAGGAGAAACACCTCTTTCCAGCTTCGAATCTGAAATTTTTGTACAAAGTCCCTCAGGCTCTCGCTCAGGGCTTTTTAATAAAAGTGTCTTATGCTCTGGCTCCGAAAAAATTTTCCATAGAGGAGCCCTCGATGTAATGATGTTTGGGGATAAAAATTCATTTCAAATTTCATCCCAGCCTCAAAAGCTCAAAAAAATCATGGGATGAACAATTTGATGTGAAAAGCCATCCCAACTTTATCCCAGCCTGAAAAACTTTAACAAATCGTGTGATGATTTAAGTAGGATGAAAATTCATCACAGACTTAGCAGTTGAAAAACAGTTTTTGATGCTATTTAAATTGCATAATCCGCAGTTCACAGGAATTTTTCCCATAATTTCACCGCGTTCAGCAGTATTTCGCCTTCGAGGAATTTTTCCAGCAAAATTTTCAATTAACACTTCTGAAAACTCGTAAAATGCTAGTTATGAAGACAACTGTATTACTTTCTTCCTAAAAACCTAAAATGCAATTTTCACATTTTTTTCCAGACGGACAAATTTCAACCGGAAATTGGAATTGGAATTAAACGACCTGAAAAATGGTAATCTTCGTCAAATTTAAAGCCGATACTGCCCGATGTACTGGCGAATTTTCCAATATATATTTTTCCTTAAATTTTCATCGATACATTACGAATAATCATCAAAGTACTTTCGGCACAATTATCGGACAGAAATCAGCTCTATTGACTCGAATAAAATAAAACAAACCAAACCCAAACTTGATATACTTTGACACAGCGGCAAAAAAAATATGTAAAACTAGAATCTAAATTTTAACCGATCTGGGTTAAAAAAATACTGCCGGCCGCTCGACAGTCAAAAAAACCGTGATCGGTTATCACAAATCTTAAAAATTAAACAATACATACGAACAATTACATGAATAATAAATAATTATACACCTCAAGTACAAAAAACGTAAAACGAGACTAAAAATACAGATCACTATTTAATCGCGAATTGTAAAAATACAAAATTTACACGAAAAAATTTGGAATTTGAGCCCATATATTTTACGTAAACGTCAAAACCGAAATTCTCGGGAAATTTTTGAAAAATCCAAGATAAAATAAAGCTTTTTCTGGGCCAATTTTCCAACCATATAGACAAACCGTTGCAGCGGACAGCATCACACCTTTAATTACAACAAAGACCGCACAAGAAACTCTGATCGACACACTCACTTGCTCGTTTCATTTGCCTGGGATGTTGACGAATTCAACAATGAGGCTACTTCACCGCACCGTCACTACCATGTTGCGATGAGACTCTAACAGACTGCAACATTAGACTTGGGGCGGCCTATAATACGATTACTCGAGATTATACGACGCACCCCAGGCAGGCCTGGTCGCCAAGGGCGTGCGGATGAGACTGATGAACCCATGCTCTGACAATGTAGGCTGTTCGACTGGTCCCCTTCATCGGTTTACCGCCTTACATCCAACTTGATGGCAGACCCTGAACTCACCCAACCCATCAAACATTTCTGTCGATGGCCGTACCATCAGGCTTCGCGAGCGGCTCGGCGTTCAAAATACGGGGGTCTAGGTGCCAAACGATTCCGGAATCCCACGCACACCCTGTATACACCGGAGGAACTCCATTAAGACGTGGTCAGTGAGTTCGGAGGTGTGAGCAAACCGGCTACCGAAGCGTATCGTACAACAACGTCAAACGATAGACCCAGACATTCGCAGGGGATTCCTTGTCTCCCCAATGCACCGTCGCTCGATGCACCAGGTTGCAGACCCGCGATTTCTGAAATCTCTGATCTGCGAATAGCACCGCCTATTAATCCAAAATACAACTTTCCTAATGAAAGTTGTCAACTTTTGTTGGGAGAAAAGCTGAAGCCAAGAGATGAAAGCAATTAAATTTTGCATTACCAGTCCTATCGATCTGGTAAAGTTGGACAGACAAGACAGACCTAACCAATTGAATAAACCAAACACCTACTGTCCTCACACAATAATTGCGCATTTCCAACCTTCAAACTTTCGACCAGCGATTCGAACGACCTTCAATCATAATTAATTCATGCAATGCTGACCACCCCTCAATACCCTTCGCTAAATACGACCCTGGCATGCCGCGCAACCCGAGCCAAAGAAGAGTTTCCTCGTTCAAAGGTATCTCGGTACGATCGCACCAGGCATCGTAAAGAACTCCGGGCCTCTTCCGATGTCGTGAGGTTTCCAGGTTCACACACATACCGACATCGGCGCGACGCCCTAAATTTAGCTCCTCAATACCCTTCGCTAAATACGACCCTGGCATGCCGCGCAACCAGAGCCAAAGAAGAGTTTCCTCGTTCAAAGGTATCTCGGTACGATCGCACCAGGCATCGTAGAAAACTCCGAGTCTCTTCCGGTGTCGTGAGGTTTCCAGGTTCACGCACATACCGACACCGGCGCGTCACCTAGCTAGACGTTAAATAGATGAATTTTGAATATCGAATATCAAAAAATCGTAAATGAGCCACAAAAATTAACCAAAAACCAAAATTGGTGCAACTTTTGAAAAAAAAAATTAAAAATAAGTAACAGTGAACAATTAAAATGAAAAAAACGTCTAGCAAAATTTCCGGCCGTAAAACAAAACCCCCAAAAAATTATTAAGAAGTATCCCTACACGAATCAAACATATTTCCAAATCTGAACTGAATTTTCCCCACGAGCGAGTACAAAAAATAAAAAAACATATACTCAAACATGCTTAAACGCTATACATATGCAGAATAATTTCTTCAATCCGCCGAATCCCACGAGGTAGCTCGAAAACTGCATATTCGAGTGCATCGTTGAAACGTTGCTGGTTCCGATCGAAGCATCTGCAAATCATATTCTTGAATACGTCGAATTCTGTGAGGTAGCTTGAAAACTGCATACTCGATTACGTCGTTGAAACGTTTCTGGTTACGATCGAACCATTTGAAAATCAAAACACATTGAGACGTTAAAATTTGATATTTTCTTAATCTAAAATTAACACACGAATTGGACATGGTTGAAAAAAAAACTTTACAATTTGTCAATCAGTATCAATTTTTCCAAATTTTAGTCACCAGGAGGAAATCGAGATTACCAACCATTTTCCCTTACTAATAAATTTGGAATAAAAAAAGCACTGCAGTACCAGGAGAACAATCACAAAAAGAAGGTTATTTAATAGCACGGATAAACGAGCCGTAAGAAATATTCGATTAGTAAACTTACTCGTTTATGATTTCCGGCGACATTTCTTCAGCAAAGATGGACCCAGTTGAATATCAACACTCGAAGGTGAACTGATTTGCTCATAGGTGTTCGTAATTATTGTAAAGTTCGGTTTCAGGTTCACGTGCGTATTCTTCCTGCAAGAAAAAAACCACGTCAATATGCAACAAATAACTTGCATAATATTGCAATTTATTAAAATTTAGTAGGTATAGGTAATGAATACAGAAGAAACACGAATTATGAGAACGCATAATAAAAAATAGGTATAACATTTGTAGACGATTGAATTTTGGAAGGAAAAAAAGGGAGAGACCGGAACGTGGTGAATAATTAACATAGCACATACCTAGTAGAAATAAGACACGGCGATTCGAATTCGACCACAAATCTGGTCATTTGGGTTGGTCAGTTATTGACACTTACGTAATAAATAATCGCTTCTAAATTCGAATATCAAGCAAATACGAACGCGATTCAATTACTAACCCAACGAAAGTTAAATTGAACCGAGGAAACGCCAATACGAGAAAGAAAACGACTACGAAGAATCGTAATCGAAAATTAATTAAATTAATACAAAAATTACACCGAATTCTATTAAATTTTCATTAAAACTCAAAACCGACGCCACATTATGACTAACGCGTAAAAAATTGAAACAAAATGACTAAAATAAAATGGCCGCTCATGATGAAAAAGCCGAATGAAATCCGGACCGCGCGAATCATTTCAGTCGTTCAGCGTTCAACTCTTTTTTACGTCTTATCACCAACTGAAAGAGGGAAACTGGAGAGTGATGAAATAAACAATTTCAAATTTCGTTGTCGGTTGTATTCTACACGGTTGAATTTGCTCAAATTATTGAATATTATTCATAATCATGTGCAAATTCGACCGTTTAGAATACAACCGACAACGAAATTCGAAATTGTTTATTTCATCATTCTCCAGTTTCCCTCTTTCAGTTGGTGATAAGACATAAAAAAGAGTTGAACGCTGAACGACTGAAATGATTCGCGCGGTCCGGATAATTTCACAGATCAACGAGCAGATCACGTGATTCCTTTCACCTGATTGGTTGTTTACATTTCCTTTACCTATTTTTATTGCCTACTTATTTAATATTTTTTTTTTAATTATTCGTTTTCATAGGGTTTTTGCGCTAGCGCGAAAAACCCTATTGCAATCGATCGATTTTGTCATTTTATTTATTTATTTGTGGTAGTGATTGTAAAAAGAGCCGTTAAATGTCAAAAAATCGTTTTTCGTTTTTTTTTGTTTTTTTGTTCTAAAAACCTTCCTCTACAACCCTATGTAGTTGAAATTGCCCAAAAATCAATTTTAACCCCTTAATTTTTCGTTTAAGTAAGCCTCCCAACTTCAGAAATACGATATTTCCGAACTGGTTATTGTAACGCCGCTTGCAATCTTATGAATAAATTTTTTTAATATTCATAAATATTCTGTTATTAAATGCGAAGGAAAAAGAAAAACCAATAATAATATAATTATTTCACCATAAATAAAGAAATTAGAGGGGAAAAATACGACGTGATAACATTTATTTCAGTTTTGTTTTTTCGCTTTCCTGACAAATTTCACAAATCGCAGTTAACGGCCCTTTCTACAATCACTGCCACATTTTTGTATTTTTCATTTGGTTTTTCAACTTTAGCCAATCAGCGATCTAGTATTTTGAAATAGCCAATGAATGAGTAGTATTTGTCTATTTTTTGTTGGGACTAGATGCAAAACGATGTTTTGGAATTGGAATTGAGTATTTTTATATTTGTCTTTTAAAACAATTGAAATATATTTTAATAATTTTGTGATAATGCAATATTTTTGAATGTTGATTTTTAAATTACGAAGTTTAATCAATAATTAGTTTTACGATATTAATTAAAAATTGATTAGTATTTTGTAATTTTGTATTAAAGAGATAAGCGACGAATAAGCGAAAAGCGGAATTATAATGAGTTTCGAGTGATAAGAGAAATTGAGATGACAAATGGATGATAATGATTTGAAACTGAATTCGTGATCTTGAGACAGTTGGGTGTAGAAAAAAGTGTATTTTAACTTGTGTAATATTTTTTCGTGTTTTGTGTAATGTAAGTACGTTTATTTTTTCAGTGCTGGTTGATGTTTTTAGAAGCTACTTCTCGACTTCTCGACCATTGGATCACAGCAGTTCGGTTATCAAATTATTCAGCGACCTGTAAGTATATATTGTATATACTAAGACATTTTTTGTCGTAATAATGCTTGTTTTTTAATCGGCTTTGGTTCTTGATTTTTAATCTGCCTTTTTTTCCTTTGTTTCAAATCGTTGCTTGAATTTTTAATTACCCTCTTTTGTTTTTTTTTTCGTAATTGTAAGGGTGCTTTAATTACCTTCTTTTTATTATTAGGTATGGTTTTTTCGAAGTGGTGCTAGAATTTTTAATTAACCTCTTTTGGTTTTTTTTTTCGTAATTGTAAGGGGTGCTTTAATTACCTTCTTTTTATTATTAGGTATGGTTTTTTCGAAGTGGTGCTAGAATTTTTAATTAACCTCTGTCTGTTTTTTTTCCGTAATGGTGCTTTAATTGCCTTCTTTTCATTATGGTTTTTTCGAAGTGGTGCTAGAATTTTTAATTAGCCTCTGTCTTTGCCTTTTTTTTTTTTATAATGGTGCATTGATTAACTTCTTATTTTGGTTTTTATCGAGAGTGGTGCTACGATTTTTTTGTCAGGTAGCTTTTTTTTTTTTAAATAATGCCTGATTTTTAATTGAAATTTTTGTAGTTTGGCTGTGATTGATTTTTAATTAGTATTTATTGTTTTTTTTTTGAAGTTGGAACGTGCATTATTAATTAGCCTTTTTTTTCGTAATGGTGCTTGATTTTAATTAGCCTTCATTTTGCGGTGTTTAAATTAGCTGTTCAAGTATTCCAGCTTTCCCCAGGGATGGAAAACCTTTATAAAAAAATAAAGGTTTTCGGTTTGGGTAAAGGTTTTCGTGAAAAAATGAAGGTTAAGGGTTCTAAGGTTTTTCAATTTTTAGAATAAAGGTTAGGGGTTCTTGGTTACTGGTTGCCCGGAAGGTAAGGGTTCCGGGTTAAGGTTCCGGTTAGGGTTTTGGGGTTTTTAAAAAAATAATTCTCATTTGATTAGGGTCATTCGGGCAAAAAATTTTATTGTTGTGATGTAAAAAACGTCAGAAAATCCAATAAAATTGATCCCAGGTCTTGAAAATCATTTCTTAGGAAGATATGGACGTTTGAAGTTGAATGATCAATATTCAATTGCTCACTGTTCATTATATATTCCTACCTATGTCATAAAACTTACAAAATATTCCTAAAAATCAATTTTAAAAAAAAAGTTAGTTTCAGTATCACAAAAATCTGAACTGCTTGCAGAAAAAAACAAAAAAAACCCTGAAAAATTGAAACCTCAAAACCCGAAACCCTTAAACCAAAACCCAAACAAATTTTTAGGGTTAAGGGTTTTAGGTTATTCATTTCCAAATTCATTTAGGTTATGGGTTAGGGTTTTTTCGCTAGTTTTTATAAGGGTTAAGGGTTCTAGTTATTTTTCAAAGCAAAAATAAAGGTTTTTTAGGGGTTAAGGTTCCAGAACCGGTTCCGGTTTCCATCCCTGGCTTTCCCTTCTAAGTGGTGGTAGGATTTTTAATTCACTTTTTTTTTTAAAGCAGTGCTTGATATAATTAGACTTTTTTTTCGTCGATCTTTTTGTACTTTCTTAGTGGTATTTGATTTTAATTTTGCCCTTTCAAATCGGAGGATAGTCAAACATACCTACAATTTGAAGTATATTCTTCACCAGTCATCACTGACGGAAAGTTTATTTACCTTACCTACCTAGATTTGAAAGGGCAAACACAAGTTTCTCAATTCGTTTTTTGGTAAATTAGATTTTTTCATTAGCATTTTTCATTGCTGTCTGTTATAATTTTAGTTTAAATTAATTTATTATTTTTTTTATGGTTCTTCTCGATTCAATAACTTGGCTTTTTAAAAATTACATCGATTCAATTACTCGGCTTTCTAAAAATTACGTACTTAGATCAGATTTAGTTCAAATATTTCGGTTTGAATTACTTTTCTTTTTTAAAAAATTTTATCACTTCATGACCCTATTGGCAAAGTTTTGCGCATAGGTATACTGAAATGCATGCTTTTACGCATAGCATACGCATGCGTGTTTTGGGACTTTTTCAAAAAATGTGCATGCTTTTCAACCTACTAATAGCTGGCGTAAAAGTTTGCGGTACGTATGCGTATATACCAGGGCTGCAAGAACGATGGGTTTTTGGTTCTCGTTCTCGTTCTGTTCTCCAAACTTTTGGTTCTTTGGTTCTTCGCTCTTTTTTCGCTCTCAAAAATCGTTCTCGTTATTGTTCTTGCTCTTTTATGATCGTTCTGTTCTCGTTCCTGTTCTTTTCTATTTGTTCTCGTTCTTTCAACGCTTTAAAATAGTGTTCTCATTCTCGTAATTTTTGGTTCTTTTTTGGTTCTTTTTTGGGTTTTTGCTTTTGTTGTTTTGGTTCGTTCTTTTTTTGGGATATTTATTATTATTCTTGACTTTTTGAGTTTTCTCCTTTTCAAAGTAATCCAAAATTAAAAATTAAAAATAAAATTACGAAAAAATAACACCACGCGCAGCGCGATCGCTCTCAGTCATTACGGGTCAGCCTTTGTACTTTACCACAATGGAACACATTTACACAATTTTTTTTTACGAAAAATCCCTGATGCTTGGGGGGAGATTCGAACCTACGACCCTAAAATCCTAACTACCTAACTACCTAACCTATGCCACGCGGCTACCAGACTATGACTGTAGAGTAGTCAGTTTGGATGGTGTTTAATTTTAATGAGTGATTTGCACAAAATAATATATTTTTGAGGGAAGAGAATTTTACAAATTTGAAAAAATTTTGATCTTAAAAAATGTGGAAATAAGGTGATTAAAAAAAATTGTCTGAATACTTGAAAAGATTTTTTCGAAAAAATTTTATAATAGTCCTTTTATCTTTTCTTTACTCAACAAATTTTTAAAATGGGATTTCGACGTCCCCAGGGACGTCGGAAGAAAAAATTCGGCGCATACTCGAACTCAGGACATTCAAATTAGTAGAAATCGAAGTGTTATGTAGGTACTTTACTTTTTACAACACCAACACGCCACACAGTGGGCTCAGTAGGCAAATTTAGGCGAAAAAAAAGTCAGTACATTCCATTTTTGCAATTTATTTTGAATTTTTAATTATTTTACTAGCGATTAGAGACCTTCAAAGTTGGTAGTAAAAAATTCGATTTTGAAATTTTTCAAAAAATTGGTCAAGTTGACTTTTAAAAAACCAGGTGCGGCTTAGAAAAACCCCAATTGCAGCAAAATGTTGCTTTAGGTAAAGGCTTTCGAAATATTAAAAAAAAAATTGCAACTAGGCCTTGCTTAATTTCAGCACTATGTTATGTAGGTCAAAGAATATAAAAAAAGACACAAAAGTTATTTTCTACATCCAATTTTTACACCAATTAAAAATTGCTTTGAGAAGACGTTTTTTGGGCTCTAAAAACGCAGAATTGCTTGCTTGCTTGCTTGCTTGCTTCCTTGCTTCCTTCCTTCGGAATAATTTTTTGAAATTTTTTTTTCCTCCCATAAGGGCGTAAATTTTTTTTTTCTCCCTAATTACATTACAATGGATTGTTTTCTGATCGCATTATTTCACAGTTTTCGATTTTTAAACAGAGAATTGGGCTAGGGTGCGGTGAGTTTGGTCTTAATAGTTTCAGAATTACACTGCCTTTGAACATATATATCCATTTTACATTTTTCACCCCTCGCAGCCCCTCCCCTAATGACGATGCGTATCGTATGCGTTTTCATTGGCGTTTGCGCATACCGACGATGAGACAATTTTTCCGCATCACGCATGCGTTCTGGCTTGCGTTTCGTATGTCGAACGGTAGCGTTTACGCATCTCAAATATGCTGTATTCTCTAATGGAATTTGAGGTGCGTAAACGCTACCGTATGGCATTCAAAACGGTAGCGTTTACGCATCTCAAATTCCATTAGGAAATACAGCATATTTGAGATGCGTAAACGCTACCGTTCGACATACGAAACGCAAGCCAGAACGCATGCGTGATGCGGAAAAATTGTCTCATCATCGGTATGCGTAAACGCATCTCAAATGTCATTAGGGATACCCTAAAGACCTGATGCAAAATTGCAAATATAATATCATAATTCATATTTGTTTTCAGCACCGTTAAAAATGTAGATTTGGACACCCATATTAATTTTCAACTTTTTTTTATATTCTTAACCCCTTCACCCCCTCACCCCAAAGGTCCTGGTGCAAAAATAATATCATATTTGTTTTCAGCATTGTTAAAAATGTAGATTTGGACACCCATATTAGTTTTCAACCCTTATTTTATATTTTTAAACCCCTTCACCCCCTCCCACGGGGTCTTGGTGCAAAAATTATATCAAATTTGGATTCAGCGTTAAAAAATCACGTATGTTCCGTCAGAAAAAAGTTTGAAAAATCTTCATGGACTTTTTTTCGCCTAAATTGTCCATTGGGCCACTGTGCGTCAGCATGGTCCGGTGAACGGCGAAGTGCGATGTATGAGGGACGAAAAAATTGTGAAACTGAATAACTGAAATTGTGAAACATGTAGCATGATGCGCAGTAGTGAGCGCGCATCAAAAATGGTGTCAACTTGGAATGGTAGGGGAAACACGCAAACAACGTAACCAGTTCTGCTGAACATAGTGAAAAAACGCATAATTTTATGCTACATTATAGCATTACGCATCTATAAGCTTACTATCCAGCATAACTTTGCCAATAGGGAATGTTCAATTTTTTTCAGGAGTTTCCAAAGGTGCACAATTTTTCAGATGAATCCCAGATTTTAAATTTTAAATTCCATTTTTTTGATCAATGTGGTTACTAGTCCTTTTATTTATTTTGCACAATTCTTTTCTTTTTCGTATTTTAATCTTAATTATTTCATTTTTGCATTTTCATGCCTAATTTTTAAACGTACCTACGTAGACGTACATTGTTTTCGTTTGCTTGCTTCCTTTTAATTTTTAATTTTTTAACTAAATTTATTTTTAATGACTTTTTTGGTTTATTTACGTAAATGCGTTCAGTTTTTTGCTTTACTTTTTTTTAATTTGATGAATTTTAGTGTAAATAACGAATATTTATTATTTTTAAAAAGAAAATCATAGGTACTTTTATTTATAACCTGCTTTCATTTTTTCTTGTTTTCTTTGTTAATTAATAATACGTTTTCTTTTTTCAGTGGGTTCAATTTTGAGTGCCACCGTTTGAGCTTCCAAATGGATTCAATCGTATTCGTATGTCAGTGAGTAATTTTTTCTCATTTCAGTTTTTCAAGGGTGCATTCACTTTGAGTTTGAAATTATGTTTACACAATTTGAAATTGTGTATAAACTTTTATCATGTGCAAATTCGTTCATTTGAATTCAGAAACTGCTGGTTAGCACTTTTTTTGTCATTTGATTTACTATGAATTTTGCCATTTAATTTTGGCAAGGTGACAAAATGACCGATTTTAAATCAAAATTAAAGGAAAAGACGAGGGAATTCAGGGTTTTTAAAACCAAAATTTTTAAATTTTTTTGTAAACATTTAAATTTTAAACCCAAAATGGAAAGCACCCCCCAAAAAATCAATTTTTTTGTCCAAAATTTTTTGTATTTTAATTGCCTTTAAATTTTTGTTATTTTTTCCTTTTTTGGGTTAATGTTCAAAAAACCTATTTTTGTTTTTTTACAGGGTTTCCGGGTTAAGTTAAAATTTTAGAGGGGGAAAAGTTCCCGGGGCCCAAGGGTTTTACTAACGAGGGAAACTGCAGTTCCTGGAATTTTGTAAAAAATCATTTTATCCTCTACGGGTTTTTAAAACCCAATTCAAGAGGGTTTTTTGGTGCTGTTTTTTTGAAAATTTTTCCCTTTGAATTTAAATTTTTTTAAATAACCTTTTCACTTGATTTTTTTCAATTTTGTAAATTTTGTAGTGGTGAGCCGATCGCTAGGATTTATATCCGCGGACAAATAGAGGAAATTCAACATGCAATGTTGCCATTAGCCCGTTATCACTCCTGCGCTCCAGTGGAGACGCGCCGCACCTGTATTCTATTTTTCCGTCACCAGTATCGTACTTTGTTGATCATGACTTACGACTTGTTGCCCAAATGCGTATTTTTGAGTATTGCAGCTAATTTTAGGATCGATGATTCGATATTACAATAATTTATAAAGTCTGTTCAATTTTGGTTGCATTTTAAGCCCTTTTATATATCCGATTGCAATGCCCACAAGAAAGAAGAAAGCTGATAAAGCCAACAGTCGAGCTTTTAGCTGCGAGTACTGTCAAGTAAGCTATACTAGAAAAGACAATCTTATTCGTCATATCAAGGCGAAGAAGCATTTCCTTGGCGATTGTGATCAGGAAAGTCGAATTCTCTCCAAGGAGCAAGAAGTAAGTGAACTCATTAGCATAAGATTTGAATATTTGGATCCCAATACTTACGTATTTTCTAACTGCATTATAGACAAGCTTACCATCATTTCCTTACAAAGTTGTCGAAAATTCGGCAAATAATTTCAAAATAACATTGCCCACTATCAGTGATGAAGCTGGTTTACAGAAGTTTATATCTGCGTACTCAGAAAAAGTAGGCTGTCAGTATATCCGGCGAAATAAAAAGAAACAACGAAATTCTGTAAGTAATTCAATAATTGGACCCATATAGCATATACTCTAGGGTCTTTAGGAAAATAATTTTCCTTTCAAGCCATGGTGTATTTAATTCGTTAATACGTTATTCATTTTATTTTATTTTCGTAGCACTTGTATTATTGTGAGCATCATGGTCGAGCGAACGCCTTCAAAGAGAAAAGAGAATCCAAAACAACTGGCTGTAGTAGTAGTATTTTCGCAGTTATCGATCTATGTGAACCGTAAGCATAAAATAAATATTCTACATTCTACATTTCAAGTTTTGGACATTGTCTACTGCGAAAATTCAGCATTACAGATGCAATTTAATTTCAAATTGAGATGAAATATACAAATCGACTACCGTTCATGTTGCTGTATTAGGTGAAGAACACATGTTCATAACTTGTCTCTCACGTGCATAAGTGCTGTTAGGAAGTAAGGAGGGATGCCGTTTACCACCCCTTTTCACCTGCCGCATTACTTTGAAATAGGTGCTCACTAGTAGCCCAGGTATAATGTGAATAAGAAAAGCATGTGTATTATTATCAATAATGCAACAATATACGTGTATTTGGCTGTAATCTGAATAATTTTTTTCGTCCATAGTAATCTTCACATACTCATGTCAATTTATTTTCCATTTTCCACAGGAAGCATACTACCGTTCGAATTAATTTTAAACATAACCACTCGATGACGTCAATTCAGAAAATAAAATTTGGTACTCCGACTGATGATGTTCGAAATCGCTATATACAGCTATTTAATGAAGGACTCACGCCAATGAAGGCGATAAATGCATTTCGCGAAGAAATTCGTTCGGCAATAACATCGCATACGGAGTATATTCAATATATTTCGGATCGGAAGAATTATCCTGATTATTATTGGGTATGGTCGTTACATAAAAAGCTTTACGCAGATAAATACGAATCAAACGATATCACAGCTTTCATTACCGAATTAAACAAGGAATTTAACCAAACTGTCGTTATGTATGAAAAATATGACGATCAAAATTTCAGTATAGCGATATGTAGTCCATTTATGAAGCGCGTTGTCGAAAGTAATTTTGCTAAAGAGTTGCTATTTTTAGATAGCACTGGTTCGGTTGATAAAAATGGATTACGTGTATTTTTATTGCTATGTAAAACGAATGCCGGCGGTGCTCCAATCGGGGTAGTAATTACCACCAGCGAAACGATATTAAGCATCTCCAGAGGTTTAAATTTGCTTTTGAAATTGTATAACGAAAACTCTTTCGGAGGTTTAAATTACCCTCAGGTAGTTATCACTGATGACTCGGCTTCTGAGATCGGTGCACTGAGAGTTGTATTCCCTGAAAGTATACACATTTTGTGCACATTTCATGTTGAACAAGCCTGGCTTCGATACCTAAAAAAAACTCCAGCCGAAAAGGCCATTTTTGTGGAGCTTAGAGCAATGCTACAATCACAAGATGAAGACGACCTTGAAACACGTTGGAAACAAATTAGTCAGAAATGTGAATCCAATGCTCAACTTTTGAAGTATCTTCAAGACTGGTATAAAAAAAAGGAAAAATGGGCGCTTTGTTATCGAAAAACACTTCCAATACGAGGTAGTAACACAAATAATATTGTCGAGCGATCAGTTCGAGTCCTGAAAGAGAATGTTCTAAAACGTATTAAAGCGCAATGTCCGGCCGAATTAGTTTCTTATCTGTTGAATGAATACTCTCAACATTATGTTAATCGATTTCTTGACCATGTTGCTGAAAAGAATATAAAAAAACCTAAAAAGTTGCCTGCTTCGGTCATCGATGGTTATGAATTTACCCAGTCTCCGAAAAATTATGCTCTGTTTACCGTAACGAATAAAAATACAAATAAAAGCTACAAAATCGACTGTCAGGCTGGAATTTGTTCGTGTTATGTTGGCGTAAATGGGAGCTATTGCAAACATCAACGGATCTTGGAATTATCATCGGATTTTCAACACCCTTATCAAACTAAAAGCACCGAGAAAAAGCAGCAACTATACTACTTGGCGGTGGGTGAAGAATCGTTACC
>JAVBJF010000987.1:0-25651 GCA_033439095.1 Pseudococcus viburni
TCATTCACCTTCTACCATTCGTACTCGATTGTTTTGGACCATTTGAAATGCATTTTCTCTGAGATTTTCTGAAATGTAAGTTTTTAGACTCTAAAATATTTCGAAAAAATCAGTTCCATTTTTGGCAAGAGTCATAAGAATAGAAAATCATTCTACTGTGGATTTTTTCACTAAAAATCATTCACCTTCTACCATTCGTACTCGATTGTTGGACAATTTCAAAGCTTTTCTCTGAGATTTCTGAAATGTAAGTTTTTAGACTCTAAAATATTTCGAAAAAATCAGTTCCATTTTTGGCAAGAGTCATAAGAATAGAAAATCATTCTACTGTGGATTTTTTCACTAAAAATCATTCACCTTCTACCATTCGTACTCGATTGTTGGACAATTTCAAAGCTTTTCTCTGAGATTTCTGAAATGTAAGTTTTTAGACTCTAAAATATTTCGAAAAAATCAGTTCCATTTTTGGCAAGAGTCATAAGAATAGAAAATCATTCTACTGTGGATTTTTTCACTAAAAATCATTCACCTTCTACCATTCGTACTCGATTGTTGGACAATTTCAAAGCTTTTCTCTGAGATTTCTGAAATGTAAGTTTTTAGACTCTAAAATATTTCGAAAAAATCAGTTCCATTTTTGGCAAGAGTCATAAGAATAGAAAATCATTCTACTGTGGATTTTTTCACTAAAAATCATTCACCTTCTACCATTCGTACTCGATTGTTGGACAATTTCAAAGCTTTTCTCTGAGATTTCTGAAATGTAAGTTTTTAGAGTCTAAAATATTTCGAAAAAATCAGTTCCATTTTTGGCAAGAGTCAAAAGAATAGAAAATCATTCTACTGTGGATTTTTTCACTAAAAATCATTCACCTTCTACCATTCGTACTCGATTGTTGGACAATTTCAAAGCTTTTCTCTGAGATTTCTGAAATCATAAGAATAGAAAATCATTCTACTGTGGATTTTTTCACTAAAAATCATTCACCTTCTACCATTCGTACTCGATTGTTGGACAATTTCAAAGCTTTTCTCTGAGATTTCTGAAATGTAAGTTTTTAGACTCTAAAATATTTCGAAAAAATCAGTTCCATTTTTGGCAAGAGTCATAAGAATAGAAAATCATTCTACTGTGGATTTTTTCACTAAAAATCATTCACCTTCTACCATTCGTACTCGATTGTTGGACAATTTCAAAGCTTTTCTCTGAGATTTTTGAAATGTAAATTTTTAGACTCTAAAATATTTCGAAAAAATCAGTTCCATTTTTGGCAAGAGTCATAAGAATAGAAAATCATTCTACTGTGGATTTTTTCACTAAAAATCATTCACCTTCTACCATTCGTACTCGATTGTTGGACAATTTCAAAGCTTTTTCTCTGAGATTTCTGAAATGTAAGTTTTTAGACTCTAAAATATTTCGAAAAATCAGTTCCATTTTTGGCAAGAGTCATAAGAATAGAAAATCATTCTACTGTGGATTTTTTCACTAAAAATCATTCACCTTCTACCATTCGTACTCGATTGTTGGACAATTTCAAAGCTTTTCTCTGAGATTTCTGAAATGTAAGTTTTTAGACTCTAAAATATTTCGAAAAAATCAGTTCCATTTTTGGCAAGAGTCATAAGAATAGAAAATCATTCTACTGTGGATTTTTTCACTAAAATCATTCACCTTCTACCATTCGTACTCGATTGTTGGACAATTTCAAAGCTTTTCTCTGAGATTTCTGAAATGTAAGTTTTTAGACTCTAAAATATTTCGAAAAAATCAGTTCCATTTTTGGCAAGAGTCATAAGAATAGAAAATCATTCTACTGTGGATTTTTTCACTAAAAATCATTCACCTTCTACCATTCGTACTCGATTGTTGGACAATTTCAAAGCTTTTCTCTGAGATTTCTGAAATGTAAGTTTTTTAGACTCTAAAATATTTCGAAAAAATCAGTTCCATTTTTGGCAAGAGTCCATAAGAATAGAAAATCATTCTACTGTGGATTTTTTCACTAAAAATCATTCACCTTCTACCATTCGTACTCGATTGTTGGACAATTTCAAAGTTTTTTTAGACTCTAAAATATTTCGAAAAAATCAGTTCCATTTTTGGCAAGAGTCATAAGAATAGAAAATCATTCTACTGTGGATTTTTTTTCACTAAAAATCATTCACCTTCTACCATTCGTACTCGATTGTTGGACAATTTCAAAGCTTTTCTCTGAGATTTCTGAAATGTAAAGTTTTTAGACTCTAAAATATTTCGAAAAAATCGTTCCATTTTTGGCAAAGAGTCATAAGAATAGAAAATCATTCTACTGTGGATTTTTTCACTAAAAATCATGGGGGTCACCTTCTACCATTCGTACTCGATTGTTGGACAATTTCAAAGCTTTTCTCTGAGATTTCTGAAATGTAAGTTTTTAGACTCTAAAATATTTCGAAAAAATCAGTTCCATTTTTGGCAAGAGTCATAAGAATAGAAAATCATTCTACTGTGGATTTTTTCACTAAAAATCATTCACCTTCTACCATTCGTACTCGATTGTTGGACCATTTCAAAGCTTTTCTCTGAGATTTCTGAAATGTAAGTTTTTAGACTCTAAAATATTTCGAAAAAATCAGTTCCATTTTTGGCAAGAGTCATAAGAATAGAAAATCATTCTACTGTGGATTTTTTCACGTAAAATCATTCACCTTCTACCATTCGTACTCGATTGTTGGACAATTTCAAAGCATTTTCTCTGAGATTTTCTGAAATGTAAATTTTTAGACTCTAAAATATTTCGAAAAAATCAGTTCCATTTTTGGCAAGAGTCATAAGAATAGAAAATCATTCTACTGTGGATTTTTTCACTAAAAATCATTCACCTTCTACCATTCGTACTCGATTGTTGGACAATTTCAAAGCTTTTCTCTGAGATTTCTGAAATGTAAGTTTTTAGACTCTAAAATATTTCGAAAAAATCAGTTTCCATTTTTGGCAAGAGTCATAAGAATAGAAAATCATTCTACTGTGGATTTTTTCACTAAAAAAATCATTCACCTTCTACCATTCGTACTCGATTGTTGGACAATTTCAAAGCTTTTCTCTGAGATTTCTGAAATGTAAGTTTTTTAGACTCTAAAATATTTCGAAAAAATCAGTTCCATTTTTGGCAAGAGTCATAAGAATAGAAAATCATTCTACTGTGGATTTTTTCACTAAAAATCATTCACCTTCTACCATTCGTACTCGATTGTTGGACAATTTCAAAGCTTTTCTCTGAGATTTTCTGAAATGTAAATTTTTAGACTCTAAAATATTTCGAAAAATCAGTTCCATTTTTGGCAAGAGTCATAAGAATAGAAAATCATTCTACTGTGGATTTTTTCACTAAAAATCATTCACCTTCTACCATTTGTACTCGATTGTTGGACAATTTCAAAGCTTTTCTCTGAGATTTCTGAAATGTAAATTGTTAGACTCGAAAAAATTTCAAAAAAAATCAGTTCCATTTTTGGCAAGAGTCATAAGAATAGAAAATCATTCTACTGTGGATTTTTTCACTAAAAATCATTCACCTTCTACCATTCGTACTCGATTGTTGGACCATTTGAAATGCATTTTCTCTGAGATTTCTGAAATGTAAGTTTTTAGACTCTAAAATATTTCGAAAAAATCAGTTCCATTTTTGGCAAGAGTCATAAGAATAGAAAATCATTCTACTGTGGATTTTTTCACTAAAAATCATTCACCTTCTACCATTCGTACTCGATTGTTGGACCATTTGAAATGCATTTTCCTGAAATATTTGAAATGTAAATTTTTAGACTCTAAAATATTTCGAAAAAATCAGTTCCATTTTTGGCAAGAGTCATAAGAATAGAAAATCATTCTACTGTGGATTTTTTCACTAAAAATCATTCACCTTCTACCATTCGTACTCGATTGTTGGACAATTTCAAAGCTTTTCTCTGAGATTTCTGAAATGTAAGTTTTTAGACTCTAAAATATTTCGAAAAAATCAGTTCCATTTTTGGCAAGAGTCATAAGAATAGAAAATCATTCTACTGTGGATTTTTTCACTAAAAATCATTCACCTTCTACCATTCGTACTCGATTGTTGGACAATTTCAAAGCTTTTCTCTGAGATTTCTGAAATGTAAGTTTTTAGACTCTAAAATATTTCGAAAAAAATCAGTTCCATTTTTGGCAAGAGTCATAAGAATAGAAAATCATTCTACTGTGGATTTTTTCACGTAAAAATCATTCACCTTCTACCATTCGTACTCGATTGTTGGACAATTTCAAAGCTTTTCTCTGAGATTTCTGAAATGTAAGTTTTTAGACTCTAAAATATTTCGAAAAAATCAGTTCCATTTTTGGCAAGAGTCATAAGAATAGAAAATCATTCTACTGTGGATTTTTTCACTAAAAATCATTCACCTTCTACCATTCGTACTCGATTGTTGGACAATTTCAAAGCTTTTCTCTGAGATTTCTGAAATGTAAGTTTTTAGACTCTAAAATATTTCGAAAAAATCAGTTCCATTTTTGGCAAGAGTCATAAGAATAAAATCATTCTACTGTGGATTTTTTCACTAAAAATCATTCACCTTCTACCATTCGTACTCGATTGTTGGACAATTTCAAAGCTTTTCTCTGAGATTTCTGAAATGTAAGTTTTAGACTCTAAAATATTTCGAAAAAATCAGTTCCATTTTTGGCAAGAGTCATAAGAATAGAAATCATTCTACTGTGGATTTTTTCACTAAAATCATTCACCTTCTACCATTCGTACTCGATTGTTGGACAATTTCAAAGCTTTTCTCTGAGATTTCTGAAATGTAAGTTTTTAGACTCTAAAATATTTCGAAAAAATCAGTTCCATTTTTGGCAAGAGTCATAAGAATAGAAAATCATTCTACTGTGGATTTTTTCACTAAAAATCATTCACCTTCTACCATTCGTACTCGATTGTTGGACAATTTCAAAGCTTTTCTCTGAGATTTCTGAAATGTAAGTTTTTAGACTCTAAAATATTTCGAAAAATCAGTTCCATTTTTGGCAAGAGTCATAAGAATAGAAAATCATTCTACTGTGGATTTTTTCACTAAAAATCATTCACCTTCTACCATTCGTACTCGATTGTTGGACAATTTCAAAGCTTTTCTCTGAGATTTCTGAAATGTAAGTTTTTAGACTCTAAAATATTTCGAAAAAATCAGTTCCATTTTTGGCAAGAGTCATAAGAATAGAAAATCATTCTACTGTGGATTTTTTCAAGTAAAATCATTCACCTTCTACCATTTGTACTCGATTGTTGGACAATTTCAAAGCTTTTCTCTGAGATTTCTGAAATGTAAATTTTTAGACTCGAAAATATTTCAAAAAAATCAGTTCATATATAGGCAAGAGTCATAAGAATAGAAAATCATTCTACTGTTGATTTTTTCACGTAAAATCATTCACCTTCTACCATTCGTACTCGATTGTTGGACCATTGAAATGCATTTTCCTGAGATTTTTGAAATGTAAATTTTTAGACTCTAAAATATTTCGAAAAAATCAGTTCCATTTTTGGCAAGAGTCATAAGAATAGAAAATCATTCTACTGTGGATTTTTTCACTAAAAATCATTCACCTTCTACCATTCGTACTCGATTGTTGGACAATTTCAAAGCTTTTCTCTGAGATTTCTGAAATGTAAATTTTTAGACTCTAAAATATTTCGAAAAAATCAGTTCCATTTTTGGCAAGAGTCATAAGAATAGAAAATCATTCTACTGTGGATTTTTTCACTAAAAATCATTCACCTTCTACCATTCGTACTCGATTGTTGGACAATTTCAAAGCTTTTCTCTGAGATTTCTGAAATGTAAGTTTTTAGACTCTAAAATATTTCGAAAAAATCAGTTCCATTTTTGGCAAGAGTCATAAGAATAGAAAATCATTCTACTGTGGATTTTTTCACTAAAAATCATTCACCTTCTACCATTCGTACTCGATTGTTGGACAATTTCAAAGCTTTTCTCTGAGATTTCTGAAATGTAAGTTTTTAGACTCTAAAATATTTCGAAAAAATCAGTTCCATTTTTGGCAAGAGTCATAAGAATAGAAAATCATTCTACTGTGGATTTTTTCACTAAAAATCATTCACCTTCTACCATTCGTACTCGATTGTTGGACAATTTCAAAGCTTTTCTCTGAGATTTCTGAAATGTAAGTTTTTAGACTCTAAAATATTTCGAAAAAATCAGTTCCATTTTTGGCAAGAGTCATAAGAATAGAAAATCATTCTACTGTGGATTTTTTCACTAAAAATCATTCACCTTCTACCATTCGTACTCGATTGTTGGACAATTTCAAAGCTTTTCTCTGAGATTTCTGAAATGTAAGTTTTTAGACTCTAAAATATTTCGAAAAAATCAGTTCCATTTTTGGCAAGAGTCATAAGAATAGAAAATCATTCTACTGTGGATTTTTTCACTAAAAATCATTCACCTTCTACCATTCGTACTCGATTGTTGGACAATTTCAAAGCTTTTCTCTGAGATTTCTGAAATGTAAGTTTTTAGACTCTAAAATATTTCGAAAAAATCAGTTCCATTTTTGGCAAGAGTCATAAGAATAGAAAATCATTCTACTGTGGATTTTTTCACTAAAAATCATTCACCTTCTACCATTCGTACTCGATTGTTGGACAATTTCAAAGCTTTTCTCTGAGATTTCTGAAATGTAAGTTTTTAGACTCTAAAATATTTCGAAAAAATCAGTTCCATTTTTGGCAAGAGTCATAAGAATAGAAAATCATTCTACTGTGGATTTTTTCACTAAAAATCATTCACCTTCTACCATTCGTACTCGATTGTTGGACAATTTCAAAGCTTTTCTCTGAGATTTCTGAAATGTAAGTTTTTAGACTCTAAAATATTTCGAAAAAATCAGTTCCATTTTTGGCAAGAGTCATAAGAATAGAAAATCATTCTACTGTGGATTTTTTCACTAAAAATCATTCACCTTCTACCATTCGTACTCGATTGTTGGACAATTTCAAAGCTTTTCTCTGAGATTTCTGAAATGTAAGTTTTTAGACTCTAAAATATTTCGAAAAAATCAGTTCCATTTTTGGCAAGAGTCATAAGAATAGAAAATCATTCTACTGTGGATTTTTTCACGTAAAATCATTCACCTTCTACCATTCGTACTCGATTGTTGGACAATTTCAAAGCTTTTCTCTGAGATTTCTGAAATGTAAGTTTTTAGACTCTAAAATATTTCGAAAAAATCAGTTCCATTTTTGGCAAGAGTCATAAGAATAGAAAATCATTCTGCTGTGGATTTTTTCACGTAAAATATTTCACCTTCTACCATTCGTACTAGATTGTTGGACAATTGAAATGCATTTTCCTGAGATTTTTGAAATGTAAATTGTTAGACTCGAAAAAATTTCAAAAAAATCAGTTCCATTTTTGGCAAGAGTCATAAGAATAGAAAATCATTCTACTGTGGATTTTTTCACTAAAAATCATTCACCTTCTACCATTCGTACTCGATTGTTGGACAATTTCAAAGCTTTTCTCTGAGATTTCTGAAATGTAAGTTTTTAGACTCTAAAATATTTCGAAAAAATCAGTTCCATTTTTGGCAAGAGTCATAAGAATAGAAAATCATTCTACTGTGGATTTTTTCACTAAAAATCATTCACCTTCTACCATTTGTACTCGATTGTTGGACAATTTCAAAGCTTTTCTCTGAGATTTCTGAAATGTAAGTTTTTAGACTCTAAAATATTTCGAAAAAATCAGTTCCATTTTTGGCAAGAGTCATAAGAATAGAAAATCATTCTACTGTGGATTTTTTCACTAAAAATCATTCACCTTCTACCATTCGTACTCGATTGTTGGACAATTTCAAAGCTTTTCTCTGAGATTTCTGAAATGTAAGTTTTTAGACTCTAAAATATTTCGAAAAAATCAGTTCCATTTTTGGCAAGAGTCATAAGAATAGAAAATCATTCTACTGTGGATTTTTTCACTAAAAATCATTCACCTTCTACCATTTGTACTCGATTGTTGGACAATTTCAAAGCTTTTCTCTGAGATTTCTGAAATGTAAATTGTTAGACTCGAAAAAATTTCAAAAAAATCAGTTTCATTTTTGGCAAGAGTCATAAGAATAGAAAATCATTCTACTGTGGATTTTTTCACTAAAAATCATTCACCTTCTACCATTCGTACTCGATTGTTGGACCATTTAAATGCATTTTCCTGAGATTTTTGAAATGTAAATTTTTAGACTCTAAAATATTTCGAAAAAATCAGTTCCATTTTTGGCAAGAGTCATAAGAATAGAAAATCATTCTACTGTGGATTTTTTCACGTAAAATAATTCACCTTCTACCATTCGTACTCGATTGTTGGACCATTGAAATGCATTTTCCTGAGATTTTTGAAATGTAAATTTTTAGACTCTAAAATATTTCGAAAAAATCAGTTCCATTTTTGGCAAGAGTCATAAGAATAGAAAATCATTCTACTGTGGATTTTTTCACTAAAAATCATTCACCTTCTACCATTCGTACTCGATTGTTGGACAATTTCAAAGCTTTTCTCTGAGATTTCTGAAATGTAAGTTTTTAGACTCTAAAATATTTCGAAAAAATCAGTTCCATTTTTGGCAAGAGTCATAAGAATAGAAAATCATTCTACTGTGGATTTTTTCACTAAAAATCATTCACCTTCTACCATTCTTACTCGATTGTTGGACAATTTCAAAGCTTTTCTCTGAGATTTCTGAAATGTAAGTTTTTAGACTCTAAAATATTTCGAAAAAATCAGTTCCATTTTTGGCAAGAGTCATAAGAATAGAAAATCATTCTACTGTGGATTTTTTCACTAAAAATCATTCACCTTCTACCATTCGTACTCGATTGTTGGACAATTTCAAAGCTTTTCTCTGAGATTTCTGAAATGTAAGTTTTTAGACTCTAAAATATTTCGAAAAAATCAGTTCCATTTTTGGCAAGAGTCATAAGAATAGAAAATCATTCTACTGTGGATTTTTTCACTAAAAATCATTCACCTTCTACCATTCGTACTCGATTGTTGGACAATTTCAAAGCTTTTCTCTGAGATTTCTGAAATGTAAGTTTTTAGACTCTAAAATATTTCGAAAAAATCAGTTCCATTTTTGGCAAGAGTCATAAGAATAGAAAATCATTCTACTGTGGATTTTTTCACTAAAAATCATTCACCTTCTACCATTCGTACTCGATTGTTGGACAATTTCAAAGCTTTTCTCTGAGATTTCTGAAATGTAAGTTTTTAGACTCTAAAATATTTCGAATAAATCAGTTCCATTTTTGGCAAGAGTCATAAGAATAGAAAATCATTCTACTGTGGATTTTTTCACTAAAAATCATTCACCTTCTACCATTCGTACTCGATTGTTGGACAATTTCAAAGCTTTTCTCTGAGATTTCTGAAATGTAAGTTTTTAGACTCTAAAATATTTCGAAAAAATCAGTTCCATTTTTGGCAAGAGTCATAAGAATAGAAAATCATTCTACTGTGGATTTTTTCACTAAAAATCATTCACCTTCTACCATTCGTACTCGATTGTTGGACAATTTCAAAGCTTTTCTCTGAGATTTCTGAAATGTAAGTTTTTAGACTCTAAAATATTTCGAAAAAATCAGTTCCATTTTTGGCAAGAGTCATAAGAATAGAAAATCATTCTACTGTGGATTTTTTCACTAAAAATCATTCACCTTCTACCATTCGTACTCGATTGTTTGGACAATTTCAAAGCTTTTCTCTGAGATTTCTGAAATGTAAGTTTTTAGACTCTAAAATATTTCGAAAAAATCAGTTCCATTTTTGGCAAGAGTCATAAGAATAGAAAATCATTCTACTGTGGATTTTTTCACTAAAAATCATTCACCTTCTACCATTCGTACTCGATTGTTGGACAATTTCAAAGCTTTTCTCTGAGATTTCTGAAATGTAAGTTTTTAGACTCTAAAATATTTCGAAAAAATCAGTTCCATTTTTGGCAAGAGTCATAAGAATAGAAAATCATTCTACTGTGGATTTTTTCACGTAAAATCATTCACCTTCTACCATTCGTACTCGATTTTTGGACAATTTCAAAGCTTTTCTCTGAGATTTCTGAAATGTAAGTTTTTAGACTCTAAAATATTTCGAAAAAATCAGTTCCATTTTTGGCAAGAGTCATAAGAATAGAAAATCATTCTACTGTGGATTTTTTCACGTAAAATCATTCACCTTCTACCATTCGTACTCGATTGTTGGACCATTTCAAAGCTTTTCTCTGAGATTTCTGAAATGTAAGTTTTTAGACTCTAAAATATTTCGAAAAAATCAGTTCCATTTTTGGCAAGAGTCATAAGAATAGAAAATCATTCTACTGTGGATTTTTTCACTAAAAATCATTCACCTTCTACCATTCGTACTCGATTGTTGGACAATTTCAAAGCTTTTCTCTGAGATTTCTGAAATGTAAGTTTTTAGACTCTAAAATATTTCGAAAAAATCAGTTCCATTTTTGGCAAGAGTCATAAGAATAGAAAATCATTCTACTGTGGATTTTTTCACTAAAATCATTCACCTTCTACCATTCGTACTCGATTGTTGGACAATTTCAAAGCTTTTCTCTGAGATTTCTGAAATGTAAGTTTTTAGACTCTAAAATATTTCGAAAAAATCAGTTCCATTTTTGGCAAGAGTCATAAGAATAGAAAATCATTCTACTGTGGATTTTTTCACTAAAAATCATTCACCTTCTACCATTCGTACTCGATTGTTGGACAATTTCAAAGCTTTTCTCTGAGATTTCTGAAATGTAAGTTTTTAGACTCTAAAATATTTCGAAAAAATCAGTTCCATTTTTGGCAAGAGTCATAAGAATAGAAAATCATTCTACTGTGGATTTTTTCACTAAAAATCATTCACCTTCTACCATTCGTACTCGATTGTTGGACAATTTCAAAGCTTTTCTCTGAGATTTCTGAAATGTAATTTTTAGACTCTAAAATATTTCGAAAAAATCAGTTCCATTTTTGGCAAGAGTCATAAGAATAGAAAATCATTCTACTGTGGATTTTTTCACTAAAAATCATTCACCTTCTACCATTCGTACTCGATTGTTGGACAATTTCAAAGCTTTTCTCTGAGATTTCTGAAATGTAAGTTTTTAGACTCTAAAATATTTCGAAAAAATCAGTTCCATTTTTGGCAAGAGTCATAAGAATAGAAAATCATTCTACTGTGGATTTTTTCACGTAAAATAATTCACCTTCTACCATTCGTACTCGATTGTTGGACCATTGAAATGCATTTTCCTGAGATTTTTGAAATGTAAATTTTTAGACTCTAAAATATTTCGAAAAAATCAGTTCCATTTTTGGCAAGAGTCATAAGAATAGAAAATCATTCTACTGTGGATTTTTTCACTAAAAATCATTCACCTTCTACCATTCGTACTCGATTGTTGGACAATTTCAAAGCTTTTCTCTGAGATTTCTGAAATGTAAGTTTTTAGACTCTAAAATATTTCGAAAAAATCAGTTCCATTTTTGGCAAGAGTCATAAGAATAGAAAATCATTCTACTGTGGATTTTTTCACTAAAAATCATTCACCTTCTACCATTCGTACTCGATTGTTGGACAATTTCAAAGCTTTTCTCTGAGATTTCTGAAATGTAAGTTTTTAGACTCTAAAATATTTCGAAAAAATCAGTTCCATTTTTGGCAAGAGTCATAAGAATAGAAAATCATTCTACTGTGGATTTTTTCACTAAAAATCATTCACCTTCTACCATTCGTACTCGATTGTTGGACAATTTCAAAGCTTTTCTCTGAGATTTCTGAAATGTAAGTTTTTAGACTCTAAAATATTTCGAAAAAATCAGTTCCATTTTTGGCAAGAGTCATAAGAATAGAAAATCATTCTACTGTGGATTTTTTCACGTAAAATCATTCACCTTCTACCATTCGTACTCGATTGTTGGACAATTTCAATGCTTTTCTCTGAGATTTCTGAAATGTAAGTTTTTAGACTCTAAAATATTTCGAAAAAATCAGTTCCATTTTTGGCAAGAGTCATAAGAATAGAAAATCATTCTACTGTGGATTTTTTCACTAAAAATCATTCACCTTCTAACATTCGTACTCGATTGTTGGACAATTTCAAAGCTTTTCTCTGAGATTTCTGAAATGTAAGTTTTTAGACTCTAAAATATTTCGAAAAAATCAGTTCCATTTTTGGCAAGAGTCATAAGAATAGAAAATCATTCTACTGTGGATTTTTTCACTAAAAATCATTCACCTTCTACCATTCGTACTCGATTGTTGGACAATTTCAAAGCTTTTCTCTGAGATTTCTGAAATGTAAGTTTTTAGACTCTAAAATATTTCGAAAAAATCAGTTCCATTTTTGGCAAGAGTCATAAGAATAGAAAATCATTCTACTGTGGATTTTTTCACTAAAAATCATTCACCTTCTACCATTCGTACTCGATTGTTGGACAATTTCAAAGCTTTTCTCTGAGATTTCTGAAATGTAAGTTTTTAGACTCTAAAATATTTCGAAAAAATCAGTTCCATTTTTGGCAAGAGTCATAAGAATAGAAAATCATTCTACTGTGGATTTTTTCACTAAAAATCATTCACCTTCTACCATTCGTACTCGATTGTTGGACAATTTCAAAGCTTTTCTCTGAGATTTCTGAAATGTAAGTTTTTAGACTCTAAAATATTTCGAAAAAATCAGTTCCATTTTTGGCAAGAGTCATAAGAATAGAAAATCATTCTACTGTGGATTTTTTCACTAAAAATCATTCACCTTCTACCATTCGTACTCGATTGTTGGACAATTTCAAAGCTTTTCTCTGAGATTTCTGAAATGTAAGTTTTTAGACTCTAAAATATTTCGAAAAAATCAGTTCCATTTTTGGCAAGAGTCATAAGAATAGAAAATCATTCTACTGTGGATTTTTTCACTAAAAATCATTCACCTTCTACCATTCGTACTCGATTGTTGGACAATTTCAAAGCTTTTCTCTGAGATTTCTGAAATGTAATTTTTTAGACTCTAAAATATTTCGAAAAAATCAGTTCCATTTTTGGCAAGAGTCATAAGAATAGAAAATCATTCTACTGTGGATTTTTTCACTAAAAATCATTCACCTTCTACCATTCGTACTCGATTGTTGGACAATTTCAAAGCTTTTCTCTGAGATTTCTGAAATGTAAATTTTTAGACTCTAAAATATTACGAAAAAATCAGTTCCATTTTTGGCAAGAGTCATAAGAATAGAAAATCATTCTACTGTGGATTTTTTCACTAAAAATCATTCACCTTCTACCATTCGTACTCGATTGTTGGACAATTTCAAAGCTTTTCTCTGAGATTTCTGAAATGTAATTTTTTAGACTCTAAAATATTTCGAAAAAATCAGTTCCATTTTTGGCAAGAGTCATAAGAATAGAAAATCATTCTACTGTGGATTTTTTCACTAAAAATCATTCACCTTCTACCATTCGTACTCGATTGTTGGACAATTTCAAAGCTTTTCTCTGAGATTTCTGAAATGTAAGTTTTTAGACTCTAAAATATTTCGAAAAAATCAGTTCCATTTTTGGCAAGAGTCATAAGAATAGAAAATCATTCTACTGTGGATTTTTTCACTAAAAATCATTCACCTTCTACCATTCGTACTCGATTGTTGGACAATTTCAAAGCTTTTCTCTGAGATTTCTGAAATGTAAATTTTTAGACTCTAAAATATTTCGAAAAAATCAGTTCCATTTTTGGCAAGAGTCATAAGAATAGAAAATCATTCTACTGTGGATTTTTTCACTAAAATCATTCACCTTCTACCATTCGTACTCGATTGTTGGACAATTTCAAAGCTTTTCTCTGAGATTTCTGAAATGTAAGTTTTTAGACTCTAAAATATTTCGAAAAAATCAGTTCCATTTTTGGCAAGAGTCATAAGAATAGAAAATCATTCTACTGTGGATTTTTTCACTAAAAATCATTCACCTTCTACCATTCGTACTCGATTGTTGGACAATTTCAAAGCTTTTCTCTGAGATTTCTGAAATGTAAGTTTTTAGACTCTAAAATATTTCGAAAAAATCAGTTCCATTTTTGGCAAGAGTCATAAGAATAGAAAATCATTCTACTGTGGATTTTTTCACTAAAAATCATTCACCTTCTACCATTCGTACTCGATTGTTGGACAATTTCAAAGCTTTTCTCTGAGATTTCTGAAATGTAAGTTTTTAGACTCTAAAATATTTCGAAAAAATCAGTTCCATTTTTGGCAAGAGTCATAAGAATAGAAAATCATTCTACTGTGGATTTTTTCACGTAAAAATCATTCACCTTCTACCATTCGTACTCGATTGTTGGACAATTTCAAAGCTTTTCTCTGAGATTTCTGAAATGTAAGTTTTTAGACTCTAAAATATTTCGAAAAAATCAGTTCCATTTTTGGCAAGAGTCATAAGAATAGAAAATCATTCTACTGTGGATTTTTTCACTAAAATCATTCACCTTCTACCATTCGTACTCGATTGTTGGACAATTTCAAAGCTTTTCTCTGAGATTTCTGAAATGTAAGTTTTTAGACTCTAAAATATTTCGAAAAAATCAGTTCCATTTTTGGCAAGAGTCATAAGAATAGAAAATCATTCTACTGTGGATTTTTTCACTAAAAATCATTCACCTTCTACCATTCGTACTCGATTGTTGGACAATTTCAAAGCTTTTCTCTGAGATTTCTGAAATGTAAGTTTTTAGACTCTAAAATATTTCGAAAAAATCAGTTCCATTTTTGGCAAGAGTCATAAGAATAGAAAATCATTCTACTGTGGATTTTTTCACTAAAAATCATTCACCTTCTACCATTCGTACTCGATTGTTGGACAATTTCAAAGCTTTTCTCTGAGATTTCTGAAATGTAATTTTTAGACTCTAAAATATTTCGAAAAAATCAGTTCCATTTTTGGCAAGAGTCATAAGAATAGAAAATCATTCTACTGTGGATTTTTTCACGTAAAATCATTCACCTTCTACCATTCGTACTCGATTGTTGGACAATTTCAAAGCTTTTCTCTGAGATTTCTGAAATGTAAATTTTTAGACTCTAAAATATTTCGAAAAAATCAGTTCCATTTTTGGCAAGAGTCATAAGAATAGAAAATCATTCTACTGTGGATTTTTTCACTAAAAATCATTCACCTTCTACCATTCGTACTCGATTGTTGGACAATTTCAAAGCTTTTCTCTGAGATTTCTGAAATGTAAGTTTTTAGACTCTAAAATATTTCGAAAAAATCAGTTCCATTTTTGGCAAGAGTCATAAGAATAGAAAATCATTCTACTGTGGATTTTTTCACTAAAAATCATTCACCTTCTACCATTCGTACTCGATTGTTGGACAATTTAAATGCATTTAACTGAGATTTTTGAAATGTAAATTTTTAGACTCTAAAATATTTCGAAAAAATCAGTTCCATTTTTGGCAAGAGTCATAAGAATAGAAAATCATTCTACTGTGGATTTTTTCACTAAAAATCATTCACCTTCTACCATTCGTACTCGATTGTTGGACAATTTCAAAGCTTTTCTCTGAGATTTCTGAAATGTAAGTTTTTAGACTCTAAAATATTTCGAAAAAATCAGTTCCATTTTTGGCAAGAGTCATAAGAATAGAAAATCATTCTACTGTGGATTTTTTCACTAAAAATCATTCACCTTCTACCATTCGTACTCGATTGTTGGACAATTTCAAAGCTTTTCTCTGAGATTTCTGAAATGTAAGTTTTTAGACTCTAAAATATTTCGAAAAAATCAGTTCCATTTTTGGCAAGAGTCATAAGAATAGAAAATCATTCTACTGTGGATTTTTTCACTAAAAATCATTCACCTTCTACCATTCGTACTCGATTGTTGGACCATTGAAATGCATTTTCCTGAGATTTTTGAAATGTAAATTTTTAGACTCTAAAATATTTCGAAAAAATCAGTTCCATTTTTGGCAAGAGTCATAAGAATAGAAAATCATTCTACTGTGGATTTTTTCAAGTAAAATCATTCACCTTCTACCATTTGTACTCGATTGTTGGACAATTTCAAAGCTTTTCCCTGAGATTTCTGAAATGTAAGTTTTTAGACTCTAAAATATTTCGAAAAAATCAGTTCCATTTTTGGCAAGAGTCATAAGAATATAAAATCATTCTACTGTGGATTTTTTCACTAAAAATCATTCACCTTCTACCATTCGTACTCGATTGTTGGACAATTTCAAAGCTTTTCTCTGAGATTTCTGAAATGTAAGTTTTTAGACTCTAAAATATTTCGAAAAAATCAGTTCCATTTTTGGCAAGAGTCATAAGAATAGAAAATCATTCTACTGTGGATTTTTTCACGTAAAATCATTCACCTTCTACCATTCGTACTCGATTGTTGGACAATTTCAAAGCTTTTCTCTGAGATTTCTGAAATGTAAGTTTTTAGACTCTAAAATATTTCGAAAAAATCAGTTCCATTTTTGGCAAGAGTCATAAGAATAGAAAATCATTCTACTGTGGATTTTTTCACTAAAAATCATTCACCTTCTACCATTTGTACTCGATTGTTGGACAATTTCAAAGCTTTTCTCTGAGATTTCTGAAATGTAAGTTTTTAGACTCTAAAATATTTCGAAAAAATCAGTTCCATTTTTGGCAAGAGTCATAAGAATAGAAAATCATTCTACTGTGGATTTTTTCACTAAAAATCATTCACCTTCTACCATTCGTACTCGATTGTTGGACAATTTCAAAGCTTTTCTCTGAGATTTCTGAAATGTAAGTTTTTAGACTCTAAAAAATTTCGAAAAAATCAGTTCCATTTTTGGCAAGAGTCATAAGAATAGAAAATCATTCTACTGTGGATTTTTTCACTAAAAATCATTCACCTTCTACCATTCGTACTCGATTGTTGGACAATTTCAATGCTTTTCTCTGAGATTTCTGAAATGTAAGTTTTTAGACTCTAAAATATTTCGAAAAAATCAGTTCCATTTTTGGCAAGAGTCATAAGAATAGAAAATCATTCTACTGTGGATTTTTTCACGTAAAATCATTCACCTTCTACCATTCGTACTCGATTGTTGGACAATTTCAAAGCTTTTCTCTGAGATTTCTGAAATGTAATTTTTTAGACTCTAAAATATTTCGAAAAAATCAGTTCCATTTTTGGCAAGAGTCATAAGAATAGAAAATCATTCTACTGTGGATTTTTTCACTAAAAATCATTCACCTTCTACCATTCGTACTCGATTGTTGGACAATTTCAAAGCTTTTCTCTGAGATTTCTGAAATGTAAGTTTTTAGACTCTAAAATATTTCGAAAAAATCAGTTCCATTTTTGGCAAGAGTCATAAGAATAGAAAATCATTCTACTGTGGATTTTTTCACGTAAAATCATTCACCTTCTACCATTCGTACTCGATTGTTGGACAATTTCAAAGCTTTTCTCTGAGATTTCTGAAATGTAAGTTTTTAGACTCTAAAATATTTCGAAAAAATCAGTTCCATTTTTGGCAAGAGTCATAAGAATAGAAAATCATTCTACTGTGGATTTTTTCACGTAAAATAATTCACCTTCTACCATTCGTACTCGATTGTTGGACAATTTCAAAGCTTTTCTCTGAGATTTCTGAAATGTAAGTTTTTAGACTCTAAAATATTTCGAAAAAATCAGTTCCATTTTTGGCAAGAGTCATAAGAATAGAAAATCATTCTACTGTGGATTTTTTCACTAAAAATCATTCACCTTCTACCATTCGTACTCGATTGTTGGACAATTTCAAAGCTTTTCTCTGAGATTTCTGAAATGTAAGTTTTTAGACTCTAAAATATTTCGAAAAAATCAGTTCCATTTTTGGCAAGAGTCATAAGAATAGAAAATCATTCTACTGTGGATTTTTTCACTAAAAATCATTCACCTTCTACCATTCGTACTCGATTGTTGGACAATTTCAAAGCTTTTCTCTGAGATTTCTGAAATGTAAGTTTTTAGACTCTAAAATATTTCGAAAAAATCAGTTCCATTTTTGGCAAGAGTCATAAGAATAGAAAATCATTCTACTGTGGATTTTTTCAAGTAAAATCATTCACCTTCTACCATTTGTACTCGATTGTTGGACAATTTCAAAGCTTTTCTCTGAGATTTCTGAAATGTAAGTTTTTAGACTCTAAAATATTTCGAAAAAATCAGTTCCATTTTTGGCAAGAGTCATAAGAATAGAAAATCATTCTACTGTGGATTTTTTCACGTAAAATCATTCACCTTCTACCATTCGTACTCGATTTTCGACCATTTGAAATGCATTTTCCTGAAATATTTGAAATGTAAATTTTTAGACTCTAAAATATTTCTAAAAAATCAGTTCCATTTTTGGCAAGAGTCATAAGAATAGAAAATCATTCTACTGTGGATTTTTTCACTAAAAATCATTCACCTTCTACCATTCGTACTCGATTGTTGGACAATTTCAAAGCTTTTCTCTGAGATTTCTGAAATGTAAGTTTTTAGACTCTAAAATATTTCGAAAAAATCAGTTCCATTTTTGGCAAGAGTCATAAGAATAGAAAATCATTCTACTGTGGATTTTTTCAAGTAAAATCATTCACCTTCTACCATTTGTACTCGATTGTTGGACAATTTCAAAGCTTTTCTCTGAGATTTCTGAAATGTAAGTTTTTAGACTCGAAAAAATTTCGAAAAAATCAGTTCTTCTCTCGGCAAGAGTCATAAGAATAGAAAATCATTCTACTGTGGATTTTTTCACGTAAAATCATTCACCTTCTACCATTCGTACTCGATTTTCGACCATTTGAAATGCATTTTCCTGAAATATTTGAAATGTAAATTTTTAGACTCTAAAATATTTCGAAAAAATCAGCATAAGAATAGAAAATCATTCTACTGTGGATTTTTTCAAGTAAAATCATTCACCTTCTACCATTTGTACTCGATTGTTGGACAATTTCAAAGCTTTTCTCTGAGATTTCTGAAATGTAATTTTTTAGACTCGAAAAAATTTCAAAAAAATCAGTTCTTCTCTCGGCAAGAGTCATAAGAATAGAAAATCATTCTACTGTGGATTTTTTCACTAAAAATCATTCACCTTCTACCATTCGTACTCGATTGTTGGACAATTTCAAAGCTTTTCTCTGAGATTTCTGAAATGTAAGTTTTTAGACTCTAAAATATTTCGAAAAAATCAGTTCCATTTTTGGCAAGAGTCATAAGAATAGAAAATCATTCTACTGTGGATTTTTTCACTAAAAATCATTCACCTTCTACCATTCGTACTCGATTGTTGGACAATTTCAAAGCTTTTCTCTGAGATTTCTGAAATGTAAGTTTTTAGACTCTAAAATATTTCGAAAAAATCAGTTCCATTTTTGGCAAGAGTCATAAGAATAGAAAATCATTCTACTGTGGATTTTTTCACTAAAAATCATTCACCTTCTATCATTCGTACTCGATTGTTGGACAATTTCAAAACTTTTCTCTGAGATTTCTGAAATGTAAGTTTTTAGACTCTAAAATATTTCGAAAAAATCAGTTCCATTTTTGGCAAGAGTCATAAGAATAGAAAATCATTCTACTGTGGATTTTTTCACTAAAAATCATTCACCTTCTACCATTCGTACTCGATTGTTGGACAATTTCAAAGCTTTTCTCTGAGATTTCTGAAATGTAAGTTTTTAGACTCTAAAATATTTCGAAAAAATCAGTTCCATTTTTGGCAAGAGTCATAAGAATAGAAAATCATTCTACTGTGGATTTTTTCACGTAAAATCATTCACCTTCTACCATTCGTACTCGATTGTTGGACAATTTAAATGCATTTTCCTGAGATTTTTGAAATGTAAATTTTTAGACTCTAAAATATTTCGAAAAAATCAGTTCCATTTTTGGCAAGAGTCATAAGAATAGAAAATCATTCTACTGTGGATTTTTTCACAAAAATCATTCACCTTCTACCATTCGTACTCGATTGTTGGACCATTTCAAAGCATTTTCCTGAGATTTTTGAAATGTAAGTTTTTAGACTCTAAAATATTTCGAAAAAATCAGTTCCATTTTTGGCAAGAGTCATAAGAATAGAAAATCATTCTACTGTGGATTTTTTCACTAAAAATCATTCACCTTCTACCATTCGTACTCGATTGTTGGACAATTTCAAAGCTTTTCTCTGAGATTTCTGAAATGTAAGTTTTTAGACTCTAAAATATTTCGAAAAAATCAGTTCCATTTTTGGCAAGAGTCATAAGAATAGAAAATCATTCTACTGTGGATTTTTTCACTAAAAATCATTCACCTTCTACCATTCGTACTCGATTGTTGGACAATTTCAAAGCTTTTCTCTGAGATTTCTGAAATGTAAGTTTTTAGACTCTAAAATATTTCGAAAAAATCAGTTCCATTTTTGGCAAGAGTCATAAGAATAGAAAATCATTCTACTGTGGATTTTTTCACTAAAAATCATTCACCTTCTACCATTCGTACTCGATTGTTGGACAATTTCAAAGCTTTTCTCTGAGATTTCTGAAATGTAAGTTTTTAGACTCTAAAATATTTCGAAAAAATCAGTTCCATTTTTGGCAAGAGTCATAAGAATAGAAAATCATTCTACTGTGGATTTTTTCACTAAAAATCATTCACCTTCTACCATTCGTACTCGATTGTTGGACAATTTCAAAGCTTTTCTCTGAGATTTCTGAAATGTAAGTTTTTAGACTCTAAAATATTTCGAAAAAATCAGTTCCATTTTTGGCAAGAGTCATAAGAATAGAAAATCATTCTACTGTGGATTTTTTCACTAAAAATCATTCACCTTCTACCATTCGTACTCGATTGTTGGACAATTTCAAAGCTTTTCTCTGAGATTTCTGAAATGTAAGTTTTTAGACTCTAAAATATTTCGAAAAAATCAGTTCCATTTTTGGCAAGAGTCATAAGAATAGAAAATCATTCTACTGTGGATTTTTTCACTAAAAATCATTCACCTTCTACCATTCGTACTCGATTGTTGGACAATTTCAAAGCTTTTCTCTGAGATTTCTGAAATGTAAGTTTTTAGACTCTAAAATATTTCGAAAAAATCAGTTCCATTTTTGGCAAGAGTCATAAGAATAGAAAATCATTCTACTGTGGATTTTTTCACTAAAAATCATTCACCTTCTACCATTCGTACTCGATTGTTGGACAATTTCAAAGCTTTTCTCTGAGATTTCTGAAATGTAAGTTTTTAGACTCTAAAATATTTCGAAAAAATCAGTTCCATTTTTGGCAAGAGTCATAAGAATAGAAAATCATTCTACTGTGGATTTTTTCACTAAAAATCATTCACCTTCTACCATTCGTACTCGATTGTTGGACAATTTCAAAGCTTTTCTCTGAGATTTCTGAAATGTAAATTTTTAGACTCTAAAATATTTCGAAAAAATCAGTTCCATTTTTGGCAAGAGTCATAAGAATAGAAAATCATTCTACTGTGGATTTTTTCAATAAAAATCATTCACCTTCTACCATTAGTACTCGATTGTTGGACAATTTCAAAGCTTTTCTCTGAGATTTCTGAAATGTAAGTTTTTAGACTCTAAAATATTTCGAAAAAATCAGTTCCATTTTTGGCAAGAGTCATAAGAATAGAAAATCATTCTACTGTGGATTTTTTCACTAAAAATCATTCACCTTCTACCATTCGTACTCGATTGTTGGACAATTTCAAAGCTTTTCTCTGAGATTTCTGAAATGTAAGTTTTTAGACTCTAAAATATTTCGAAAAAATCAGTTCCATTTTTGGCAAGAGTCATAAGAATAGAAAATCATTCTACTGTGGATTTTTTCACTAAAAATCATTCACCTTCTACCATTCGTACTCGATTGTTGGACAATTTCAAAGCTTTTCTCTGAGATTTCTGAAATGTAAGTTTTTAGACTCTAAAATATTTCGAAAAAATCAGTTCCATTTTTGGCAAGAGTCATAAGAATAGAAAATCATTCTACTGTGGATTTTTTCACTAAAAATCATTCACCTTCTACCATTCGTACTCGATTGTTGGACAATTTCAAAGCTTTTCTCTGAGATTTCTGAAATGTAATTTTTTAGACTCTAAAATATTTCGAAAAAATCAGTTCCATTTTTGGCAAGAGTCATAAGAATAGAAAATCATTCTACTGTGGATTTTTTCACTAAAAATCATTCACCTTCTACCATTTGTACTCGATTGTTGGACAATTTCAAAGCTTTTCTCTGAGATTTCTGAAATGTAAGTTTTTAGACTCTAAAATATTTCGAAAAAATCAGTTCCATTTTTGGCAAGAGTCATAAGAATAGAAAATCATTCTACTGTGGATTTTTTCACTAAAAATCATTCACCTTCTACCATTCGTACTCGATTGTTGGACAATTTCAAAGCTTTTCTCTGAGATTTCTGAAATGTAAGTTTTTAGACTCTAAAATATTTCGAAAAAATTAGTTCCATTTTTGGCAAGAGTCATAAGAATAGAAAATCATTCTACTGTGGATTTTTTCACGTAAAATAATTCACCTTCTACCATTCGTACTCGATTGTTGGACCATTGAAATGCATTTTCCTGAGATTTTTGAAATGTAAATTTTTAGACTCTAAAATATTTCGAAAAAATCAGTTCCATTTTTGGCAAGAGTCATAAGAATAGAAAATCATTCTACTGTGGATTTTTTCACTAAAAATCATTCACCTTCTACCATTCGTACTCGATTGTTGGACAATTTCAAAGCTTTTCTCTGAGATTTCTGAAATGTAAGTTTTTAGACTCTAAAATATTTCGAAAAAATCAGTTCCATTTTTGGCAAGAGTCATAAGAATAGAAAATCATTCTACTGTGGATTTTTTCACTAAAAATCATTCACCTTCTACCATTCGTACTCGATTGTTGGACAATTTCAAAGCTTTTCTCTGAGATTTCTGAAATGTAAGTTTTTAGACTCTAAAATATTTCAAAAAAATCAGTTCCATTTTTGGCAAGAGTCATAAGAATAGAAAATCATTCTACTGTGGATTTTTTCACGTAAAATCATTCACCTTCTACCATCCCTACTCGATTGTTGGAACAATTGTAATGCATTTTCCTGAGATTTTTGAAATGTAAATTTTTAGACTCTAAAATATTTCGAAAAAATTAGTTCCATTTTTGGCAAGAGTCATAAGAATAGAAAATCATTCTACTGTGGATTTTTTCACTAAAAATCATTCACCTTCTACCATTCGTACTCGATTGTTGGACAATTTCAAAGCTTTTCTCTGAGATTTTTGAAATGTAAATTTTTAGACTCTAAAATATTTCGAAAAAATCAGTTCCATTTTTGGCAAGAGTCATAAGAATAGAAAATCATTCTACTGTGGATTTTTTCACTAAAAATCATTCACCTTCTACCATTCGTACTCGATTGTTGGACAATTTCAAAGCTTTTCTCTGAGATTTCTGAAATGTAAGTTTTTAGACTCTAAAATATTTCGAAAAAATCAGTTCCATTTTTGGCAAGAGTCATAAGAATAGAAAATCATTCTACTGTGGATTTTTTCACTAAAAATCATTCACCTTCTACCATTCGTACTCGATTGTTGGACAATTTCAAAGCTTTTCTCTGAGATTTCTGAAATGTAATTTTTTAGACTCTAAAATATTTCGAAAAAATCAGTTCCATTTTTGGCAAGAGTCATAAGAATAGAAAATCATTCTACTGTGGATTTTTTCACTAAAAATCATTCACCTTCTACCATTAGTACTCGATTGTTGGACAATTTCAAAGCTTTTCTCTGAGATTTCTGAAATGTAAGTTTTTAGACTCTAAAATATTTTGAAAAAATCAGTTCCATTTTTGGCAAGAGTCATAAGAATAGAAAATCATTCTACTGTGGATTTTTTCACTAAAAATCATTCACCTTCTACCATTCGTACTCGATTGTTGGACAATTTCAAAGCTTTTCTCTGAGATTTCTGAAATGTAAGTTTTTAGACTCTAAAATATTTCGAAAAAATCAGTTCCATTTTTGGCAAGAGTCATAAGAATAGAAAATCATTCTACTGTGGATTTTTTCACGTAAAATCATTCACCTTCTACCATTCGTACTCGATTTTCGACCATTTGAAATGCATTTTCCTGAAATATTTGAAATGTAAATTTTTAGACTCTAAAATATTTCGAAAAAATCAGTTCCATTTTTGGCAAGAGTCATAAGAATAGAAAATCATTCTACTGTGGATTTTTTCACTAAAAATCATTCACCTTCTACCATTCGTACTCGATTGTTGGACAATTTCAAAGCTTTTCTCTGAGATTTCTGAAATGTAAGTTTTTAGACTCTAAAATATTTCGAAAAAATCAGTTCCATTTTTGGCAAGAGTCATAAGAATAGAAAATCATTCTACTGTGGATTTTTTCACTAAAAATCATTCACCTTCTACAATTCGTACTCGATTGTTGGACAATTTCAAAGCTTTTCTCTGAGATTTCTGAAATGTAAGTTTTTAGACTCTAAAATATTTCGAAAAAATCAGTTCCATTTTTGGCAAGAGTCATAAGAATAGAAAATCATTCTACTGTGGATTTTTTCACGTAAAATAATTCACCTTCTACCATTCGTACTCGATTGTTGGACAATTTCAAAGCTTTTCTCTGAGATTTCTGAAATGTAAGTTTTTAGACTCTAAAATATTTCGAAAAAATCAGTTCCATTTTTGGCAAGAGTCATAAGAATAGAAAATCATTCTACTGTGGATTTTTTCACTAAAAATCATTCACCTTCTACCATTCGTACTCGATTGTTGGACAATTTCAAAGCTTTTCTCTGAGATTTCTGAAATGTAAGTTTTTAGACTCTAAAATATTTCGAAAAAATCAGTTCCATTTTTGGCAAGAGTCATAAGAATAGAAAATCATTCTACTGTGGATTTTTTCACTAAAAATCATTCACCTTCTACCATTCGTACTCGATTGTTGGACAATTTCAAAGCTTTTCTCTGAGATTTCTGAAATGTAAGTTTTTAGACTCTAAAATATTTCGAAAAAATCAGTTCCATTTTTGGCAAGAGTCATAAGAATAGAAAATCATTCTACTGTGGATTTTTTCACTAAAAATCATTCACCTTCTACCATTCGTACTCGATTGTTGGACAATTTCAAAGCTTTTCTCTGAGATTTCTGAAATGTAAGTTTTTAGACTCTAAAATATTTCGAAAAAATCAGTTCCATTTTTGGCAAGAGTCATAAGAATAGAAAATCATTCTACTGTGGATTTTTTCACTAAAAATCATTCACCTTCTACCATTCGTACTCGATTGTTGGACAATTTCAAAGCTTTTCTCTGAGATTTCTGAAATGTAAGTTTTTAGACTCTAAAATATTTCGAAAAAATCAGTTCCATTTTTGGCAAGAGTCATAAGAATAGAAAATCATTCTACTGTGGATTTTTTTCACGTAAAATCATTCACCTTCTACCATTCGTACTCGATTGTTGGACAATTTCAAAGCTTTTCTCTGAGATTTCTGAAATGTAAGTTTTTAGACTCTAAAATATTTCGAAAAAATCA
>JAVBJF010000988.1:0-25645 GCA_033439095.1 Pseudococcus viburni
GTGCCCGCGAAGGCAGGAAATAGCATATTACTATACAAGCAGCGGAAGTGAGCCTTTTCATGACGAGCGTAAGTTTGCGAAACGAGCCGAAGGCGAGTGAGAAAATACGTGAGTCATGAAAATGCTCACTACCGATGCTTATGTAAGATATTTTTCATTTGTGCATCTCAAAATCATCAATTAGTACTTTTACGTAAAGCGTACACGTTCGTGCGGTTCGTATACCAGGTCACGAAAGTTCACTTCTGCGTACTAGGACGCGGAAGTAAACACGAAAAACACTAAAAACCGTGTTAACAGCTCAACAATGAAAAGACTAACTTCCGATCCGCAAATTAGCAATGAAAAAACGTACTTTCGATACAGTACAAATGAAAAAAAAATTTCAGGGTTTTTACAAGCGCCCGTGAAAACCGAAAAAATTGTTTCCGCGGTTTTCACGAGTGCCTGTGAACACCGGAAAAATTGTTTCCACAGTTTTCACAACTTTTACGAGTGCCCGTGAACCCGGAAAAATTTTTCTAACGGTTTTCACGAGTGCCTGTAGAAGCCGGAAAAATATTTTCACGGTTTTCACAGTTATAACAAGTGCCTGTGAAGACCGGAAAATTTTTTCCACAGCTTTTAGGAATGGTAGTGACACCTAAAAAAAAATTTTCCGCGTTTTTCAGAGGTGCCCGTGATGAAGAATTTAAAAGCCACTTGAAAAATTAAATGCTAATTAAGAATGCAGGGGTGATTAAAAAACGAATGGTATGTAAAGTTTAAAGGCTGATTAAAAATTCATAGATAGTTGAGTACAAATTGGAAAGTGATCAAAAATCAAAGGATAGGGTGATTATTAATTGAAGACCAATTAAAAGTTTTAAAACATTAGAATTTGGTTCAAAATTCAAAGGCTGATTTAAAAATCAAAGTCCAATTGAAAATCAAGCACCAAACACCAAAAACACTTGGAAAAACTAAAAATAAAGAAATAAGTAGTGAAATACTTACTTACAGGTGACTGAATAATTTTGTAAAACAACTGCTATGATCCAGTAGTGGTGAAGTAGCTTCTAAAACACACCAACATTTCACATTAGTTGATTTGTATTGAAAAAATCTTCTAAACAATTAAACACGCAAAAAAATGTAGCGAAGTAAAGAAAAAAAATTCAACACGAAATTTAAACAAAAAAAAACAAAAAAAAGGTTACATTGAAAAAAAAACACACAAGCAACCAAGAGCGGGGAAAGAGATGCACACACTCCACTATCCACAGCTATACTATAATAACACCTGCTTACGCTCCCGCTCTGTCACGCCGCCGATGAGTGCACCACCTGCTCAACTAGTCATCCTTTTATTAAAGAAGCGCTCTCTTTGGGAACCTTTCATCACCATGGCAACTACAGTAGTTTTATTTTTTGGCCGATAGATGACGCTATGCGGTACAATTGAATACGTGTTTCGGACTATCTTCATACAAATTTAGGAAGTTTGTTTTTAAAAATTATTGTTCATATACAAAAATTTTCCTGAGTCTGGTAGTTCAAATATGAAAATGATTGAAAAAAAGTGAATTTCAACAAATATGAACGAGTTGCCTTTTTATACTTTAAATTTACTCCTCCCTTCGGCCTCAAAAATGGCCTTTTAGGCCTAAATTGATGAAAAAAAAATACAAAAAATCGCCTCTAATTCGGAAAATAAATGGATAAAAAATTTTTGACAAATCATTTTGAAGCTAAAATCATGCTCGATTCAATGACGCAATCACCATTTCAATCCGACCAGCGGTTCGTTCAAAAATCACGTTTAATTTCGAAAAAATGGGCGTGTCATATTCGCGGACTACTTCCGGACTACCATCATGGAAAGCACATTGATTTATTTTTCATTTGAAATCCAAATCGACAACCTATCAATATTTTATATGTTTCTAGATCCAAATTTCATGCTTTTTTCAAAAATGCCAAGATATTCCGGATCTGCACAACCCTTCGGCCCCAAATTGGGCATTTTGTGTCAAAAATGGGTATAAAATTCGAAAAGTTCCCTGTAACTTGGGATTAAAATGGGCGAAAAAAATTTTGGACATGTCATTTTGAAGCTGAAATTGTGCCCGATTCAATGGTGTATTTACCATTTTGATCCGACCAGCGGTTCGCTCAAAAATCACGTTTAAAGCATTGGGGAGAAGAAAACATTGCCTAAAAATCACATTTTCCAGTCAAAGTCATGTCTATTTTCAATATATTTTTACATTGATTTATTTTTCATTTGAAAACCATCTCGACAACCTATTAATATTTTGCGTGATTCTCACTCCAAATTTTACGCTCTCTTCAAAAATGGCAACATTTTTCAGATCCGCGCCACCCTTCGGCCCCAAATTGGGCCTTTTCGAGTCAAAAATTGGTACATAATTCGGAAAATTCCCTGTAACTTGGGAATAAAAATTGATGAAAAATATTTCGACACAACATTTTGAAGCTAAAGTCATGCCCGATTCAATGATGCAATCACCATTTCGATCCGATCAGCGGTTCATTCAAAAATCACATTTAATTTCAAAAAAATGGACGAGTCATATTCACGGACTACATTCTGGACTACCATCATGGAAAGCATATTGATTTATTTTTCATTTGAAATCCAAATCGACAACCTATCAATATTTTACATGTTTCTAGACCCAAATTTCACGCTCTTCCCGAAAATGCTGGAAAATTCCGGATCCGCACAACCCTTCGGCCCCAAATTAGGCCTTTTTTTTGACGAAAATGGGTAAAAAAATCGAAAAATTCCCTGCAATTTCGAGAAAAATTGTGTGAACATTTTTTTGGACACACCATATTGAAGCTGAGATCATGCCCGATTCAATGATGCAATTGCCATCTCGATCCGACCAGTGATTTGCTGAATAATTACGTTTGTAGTGTTGAGTGAAAGGAATTCTTGTCAAAAAATCACTTTTTTCAATCAAGCCACGTTTTCATAGAATTATGCGTGAATTAATTTTTCATTCAAAATCTAAATCGACGACCTGGTAATATTTTACATGTTTCTGGACCCAAATTTCACAAAAAGTGAAGAAATTTTTTTTTTTCAATTTTTTGGACACATCATCTTGAAGCTAAAATCACGCTCGTTTCAATGATGCAATTGCTATCTCGATCCGGCCAGCCGCGGTTCGCTCAATAATTACGTTTACAGTGTTGAGCGGAAGGAATTCTTGCCAGAAAAAGCACATTTTTCAATCAAGGCATGTTTTCATATGATTCATACTTTGATTTACTTTTCATTAAAAATCTAAATCGACGACCTGGTAATATTTTACATGTTTCTGGACCCAAATTTTACGCTATTCCCGAAAATGTCCTCAAAACAGTTCGACAACGGCTAGTATACATCTGGAAAAATAAAATACTTGATGAATTTTTAAAGAGGAATGCCCGATGAAAAAGTACAGATCAAAATTAAATTCAAAGAAATCTTCAATTCAACTCAATGTAATAGAGACAATTTCTCTTTCATCTACCTTCAAATAATAAGATCGATACTGAACCTAGACTGCAAGTTTTTCACATAAATTGAAAAAGTTCTACTAAGCAATTTTTTTTTAAATTTGGGACACCATGTAAATTTCTCCTTAAAACATCACTTGAAATCCTCGAATTTAAAACCTGACTGGTCGGTAAAAATTATAATAGAATAGAATCTTTTGCTGGTTTTTAATACTCAGTTCAGTCTTCAGTTGTCATCCACCTTTTCTAACCTGAAATAATCACAATTATCAACGGTTAGCACCAATATCCATAATTTTACAAAATGGAATGAAATCACTTACCAGCGCATTAATTTCTCCGTACTTTGTTTCACATACATCGCTTCGCGTGGAAAACACCCTTCGAAGTCGAAAGAAAAATCAGAATGATTAAAAGTTATAAAATTGTTTATCTGAAGTTTCTGCATAACTTCTGGCGTTAAGGGACAAGCATAAGTTAACCCGGTTCTAGGATCTTCATTTCTAATTGCACTCCAACCTGGAACCTCAAATTCTTTTGTACAAATTCTATCGCTATCCGCTATTGAAATTGGATTATTATGAATCACAATAACGACGCCACGTTCATCGAACATTTCTAGTCGAATAATTTTGAAAATTATTCTAGGTACTGGAATGGTGTAATAGTTCTCTTTGTCTGATAAATATATTTCTTGTGTGCTTTGAGAATTGTTTTTATTCGTTAATTTCAACACGTCACTAACGCCAGAAGTTAATTCGGTGATTTGCATTTTTCTTTTTTCCAATCTGTATAACCAATGCTGTAAAAATGTATTACGTACATTATATTGGGTAAATTATTCGAAAACATTTTTTTATACTTAGGTACCTAATACGCGTGTCTACCCAGTGACGTACCGAAGGCATTTTCCAGGGGGGGGGGGGGGGGAGAAGAGGTGAAAATCCCAACTCAAATTCTCAAAATTCCCAACTACATATAGCCGATATCAGAATTCCGGAGGGGGGGTGTAAAATTCAAACTTGCGAACCAATCCAATTTTTTTCAAACTTTCCCGACTGATTTCTTAAAATTTACATGTAGGTACTGATTTTTCCCCAAGTCACGAGGTTTTTTGATTTTTTTCACTCGTTTTCATCACTTTTGCGAACTTTTGAAGTTTTTACAACCCATTACTATAAGACCCTTTTTGAGATAAGAAATCTGAATAAATTTTTCATTGGTTAGGTGCTCCAAACAATTTTTTTTTTAAACCTACAAGCAATGTCATTGTAGTTGAAAAAACATACGAAATAGTTTATTGGATTTTCGAAGAAAAATTATAATTTTACATCAATAAAATTTTGTAATCAATGTAAAGAATAGGGAGATGGATTTGGCCCGAGCGAAGCGAGGGCGAACATTTTAGAAAACCTCAAATTGAATGTGCAATAAAATAATGTTTTGGAAAAATAAACTTTAATGAAAAATCGACTGTTTCTACACTTTGAAATGATTAAAGCAGAAATATATCATGGCCGAGCGTAGCGAGGCCGAAGCTTTTGAAAAATTGGATTTTCAAATATCAAAAATAAGTTTTAAGGAGAATAAGAACAATGAAATTAATTGGAATAATTTTGAAGAAAAGTGCGAAAAAATCTCTTTTAAATTACAAGTACAACTATAAAATTATTTTGGTTGACGAGTGAAAATTTTTAAATTGCAAGGTAATTAATAATTTTTTTTTTCAAAAAAACATTTATTACAACGGTTTAATAATTCTTCGCTGAGAAAATGATCAATTTTCAGTTGGAAAAGGTTGGGAAAATGACTAATTTTCCCAACTAAAAAGTAAAAATTTTGTTGATTTCCGACTGTTAAAATAGGTAACCATTTTATTTATTCATTTTTCATTAAAAAAATAAATACTAATCGTCCCAACTGACATTTTTACTCATCACTTGGGAGAACGACCAATTTTGAGTTGGAAAAATAACCAATTTTGAGTTGTGAAAATTACCAATTTTCGAGTTGGGAAATTTACCATTTTCGAGTTGGGAAAATTACCATTTTCGAGTTGGGAAAATTACCAATTTTGAGTTGGAACAAGTGAAAATTTTGTTGATTTCCAACTTTTGAAATAACTATTTTATTTATTATTTTTCATCAAAAAAATTAATCCCAACTGTCCAATTTTCCCAACTGATGTGTTGAAATGTTCAATTTTCCCAACTCACAAGTAAAAAATTTCCTCAGGGGGGAAGCTCCCCCCTCCCCCCTATCGGTACGTCACTGTGTCTACCTATTACCTACCAGACGCATCTTGTTCACAAGCAAGAAAACGAATGCTTCAACTTTTCTCAGTTGCCCTTGTGCAATGGTTTTCCAAACTGGCATAAAATTCATCCACGTGCAGAAGGTACGCTTAAATACATGCTTTTTGGAATACCAGACTGGGATTAAAAATGACTTCACTAAATAACCGTAGTGTTGTGGAAACGATATATCAGGATTCTGTGTGGACAATGATGACGGTATCAACAAATCCTTCAAAAACTTTTCCTGATTTTCCTGAAATAATAAGAGATATCCATGGTTAGCTGTATAGGAAGATTATTAGGCAAAACCTATCAGATATCGTCTATGACATAGACCAAGGATGTTTACTGATTTTTGGAAAACGAAAATCGCGACTTTTCGGGACATTTTCTAGACTTTTCAAACAAAAAAAACTGCATTTAATGAAAGAAGCGTGAATTTTGGTATGATGAATCTTGGGGCCCAAACAAAGGTTTTGAGACCGGGAGCCATTCGCGCTCCCCTCCTCTTCGAGGGGGGTGGGGCTCGCAATTTTGAAAAAATTCCTAAAAATCTATTTTTTGTTAGAAATGAAATATCTTGATATCTAATGTTAGATATTGATCTGTAGATTCCATTTTCACCATCAAAATCATTTTTCCTCCCCCACCTTCCCGAGGGGGCACAACCCCCCCAAAATGTGGATTTTGTGGAAGTGAACACTCGAAACCGAAATTTTGTGAAAATATACTACGTAAGGTGTACAAATCACTGCCGTAGTCCATTTTTCAATTCGCACCCCCTCCTGCCCCCTGTGGACCCTTAAAACTTGAAAAACGCTTAAAATTGTCGTTGTAACGCCGAAATACGACAGGAATTGCGATCCAAAAGGTAATTCTTGTTGGAAATATTTTTTCAAACCAAAACAGGATGTGAAAACGTTGGTGCCTCTGACCCCCTCCCCCCCAGCGCGCTCCCTCAGAGCTCCCAACTACGAAAATTTTTTGCTGTTCAAAATCACATTGAAATCGAAATATTATGACATTTGCTGTTGATTATTGATCGATACATTCCGTTTGAATTGTTAGAATTGTCGCCTAACCCCTACCTCTTTGAGGGGGCAGATTCCTAAAATGTGGGGTCCCAAAAAAATGAAGGTCCAAGGCTGAAATTTGGTGAAGTTATGCTACATAGGGTACAGAAATGTTTTCCATATAACATTTCACCAAATTACTTTCCCTCCCCCTCCCCCCTTATGGTGGCCCAAACTCAGAAAATTCTCCATAGAATAATAGTTACCTGTGTATTAGATATTAATTTTGCTTATTGTCTCGTCTTGTCTCGAAACAAACATTCTCAATTTGTCTGAAAACTTTTTTAACAATCAGTGTGAACAAGCCAAGAAATTTTTCGGATGTTTAATCCTCCATAAAATGGGACAATTGTGAAAATTTTACCAGGAACTTTCAAACTTGTACAATCCTGTAGAAAATTTATTATAGATCCTTTTTTTTTTCCATCTTTGACATCTATGTGCTCACTAGAATTTATGAGTAATTTCAATGAAAATTGAAAAATTACCATATCTGATGCAATTCGAATATGTTTCTTCTACTTTAAGCTTTCACAACTTTCATTTCGCTGGTGGTAAAATTTTAAAACCCATCTCATTTTGTTAAAAATTCAACGGTAGTAAGGGAAATGATTTATGATAACTTCCAAACAAAATGATTCAAATTTGAAAAATGTATCATCAACCAAATACAACTTATGAAAGTTGAATTACAGTCTTAAATATCTAAAAGGCATGAGCGCAAGCGAAAATTATTCAAGGTATGATAAGCTGAAAATTCGAAAAAATATAGGGGTCAAATTTGAATGAAAAATCAACTAACCTATTATTTCAATGGCACTCGTGATCAAGGTATTTTCAGTAGGTTGATGAAATGTAAACACATGTTTCAATCAGTGAACAAAATTACTGAAAATCGAAATTCGCAAGGTGATTAATTGATTTTCTGACTAATTGATTTGAGAAATCATTTTCTAAAACACAGATTTATAAGAATTCAATCACGGAGCAAAATATTTGCAGTGTCTTAGTACTAAATTTTTGAAAAATCCATACTGAAAGTCTAAAGCCAATTAGTAAATGTTTTAACATAGGAGGATTTTGAAAGTTTGGGATAAGTTTTTTTTATTGAAAATCAATTGTCCCATTTCATAAGCGTCGTTGTTGACTTGTTACCCATATCGCTTCATAAAATTCCAGACGTAATAGAAGTTCAAGCAATAGGGGAGTGAATATCTCTGAGTTTGGGCCACCATAAGGGGGGAGGGGGAGGGAAAGTAATTTGGTGAAATGTTATATGGAAAACATTTCTGTACCCTATGTAGCATAACTTCACCAAATTTCAGCCTTGGACCTTCATTTTTTTGGGACCCCACATTTTAGGGATCTGCCCCCTCAAAGAGGTAGGGGTTAGGCGACAATTCTAACAATTCAAACGGAATGTATCGATCAATAATCAACAGCAAATGTCATAATATTTCGATTTCAATGTGATTTTGAACAGCAAAAAATTTTCGTAGTTGGTAGCTCTGAGGGAGCGCGCTGGGGGGAGGGGGTCAGAGGCACCAACGTTTTCACATCCTGTTTTGGTTTGAAAAAATATTTCCAACAAGAATTACCTTTTGGATCGCAATTCCTGTCGTATTTCGGCGTTACAACAACAATTTTGAGCGTTTTTCAAGTTTTAAGGGTCCACAGGGGGCAGGAGGGGGTGCGAATTGAAAAATGGACTACGGCAGTGATTTGTACACCTTACGTAGTATATTTTCACAAAATTTCGGTTTCGAGTGTTCACTTCCACAAAATCCACATTTTGGGGGGTTGTGCCCCCTCGGGAAGGTGGGGGAGGAAAAATGATTTTGATGGTGAAAATGGAATCTACAGATCAATATCTAACATTAGATATCAAGATATTTCATTTCTAACAAAAAATAGATTTTTAGGAATTTTTTCAAAATTGCGAGCCCCACCCCCTCGAAGAGGAGGGGAGCGCGAATGGCTCCCGGTCTCAAAACCTTTGTTTGGGCCCCAAGATTCATCATACCAAAATTCACGCTTCTTTCATTAAATGCAGTTTTCTTTCCATATATAGCTGTTTGCCTCCCAACTAATTCGCGAATTTTGATGAATATTTCGTGACTTGTTCGCTACTTTCGCAACCGAAATCTGAATTCACGACTTTTTCGCGACTTTCTAAACACCCTCCATAGACCCTTGTACCCTTGTCCATAGGGAGAATGCCACGAACTTGCTCTCATTGCTGGCAGGAAGCTTACAATTCTGGCCACTTGGCTAACCTTCATCCGCCTCACTCCATACTCAATACTCAATTGTAAGTGTCCCTTGCGTACAAATAAGTGAATGAAGTATTTGCACTCACTTCTGAAAAGAGATATTGTATGTTTTCATATTTTAAATGATGGTAGCCATCGCAAAATTTGTTCTCCGGATTGTGTTCTTCAGCAACTGTTACACCCCAATTATAAAACGTAATTTGTTTGCTTTTTGATTTCGTTGCGACAGACATATACAACAGTGGACTCCAGTTGAAGGCCTAGATATATGTAGATATTAAACAAGGTCAAAAAAGTTCGTCCTGGGTTTTGTGGGAAGTTAGCGAGATTCCATATTATTATATCCAAAATAGCGGAAATTTTCGGACAAAAAAGATCCAAAAGCGGCGAAAAAATTGTGGATTTTTTTGAAGAATGACGCCACCTTAAAGTTTATTCGCTCCGTCTTCTTTGTGAGCAGAGGATTCAAAATTTATTGAGACTCTGAGCTCACCAGTGTTTCAGATCCATCGACGAATTTGAATTTCACTTGTTCATCATCTTCGTATTTCTTCACGTAGTCACAAGATGGTTTCTCGAAAGGAACTAAACTAGGAAAGTGTACCTGATGTACATTGCAAGTATGAAACAAAATATTCGCATTTTCTTATTCAAGTAATTAATATTTATTAAATAAGTAAATAATTATGTATTGTACCGATACGTGATCATCATATTTGAAAGATGTAGGATACTGTATTAATTTTGTTCGAGTTTCTTCATAATAAAGCTGTTAGAGAAACAAGTTTTTTTTTAATTTTATCTTTTAGGTATAGGTAGTTTTAATAGGAAATTGTTCCCTGTAAATCACAAAGCCATCACTAACCTCATAACCAATTTCATAGATTTTCTTTTTTTGATCATAAATTATACCGGGTGTAAATGCACTTTCGCAGATATTTAACTGCATTTTGTGTATTTCAGGCACAGTTGGATAGAAATCTTTCATAAACATGCTATTTCCGCTGATAGAAACATTACAATTAAATTCCTTTTCTTTGGGCGTGGAAGCCGGACAAGCAGTAATACTGGAATAAAATATTTCCTCAAAATTAAGAATAACGTCGAAAATGTAGTTGATGTGTAGAGCTGTAAAAATGAAAAATATGAATAGTTATCCAACACCTATCACTATGTGGTGTAACATACACTTTTTTCGTCTAATTATATATACGAATGTATACTTTGGTATTTTAAGGAAGCCCCGAATTCAATAATAATTTAACAGTTACCATTATGAGACGCTACTTCTATTCCACCATAAAAACACCAAAATATGAGCAATAACATCGTTAAATTTATTTCACTTCTGTTATTGATCAAGTTTTCTCACTGTGATCGTCATTCTCAAAAGTTTACTACCTACTTGAAAAATTTCTCAATTGAAAAAATCAATATTTTTATCAGGAGTTACTTAGTTATCTCTTAATACATAGAAAATTAATTATATGACCCCAGATAAGCTCGTGTGTATGTAAGAGCTAAAATATTTAATACACCGACCGGTATTGTGCTATTTTGAAGTGAAAAATTGCCCAAAATATTCAAATATCCTGAAAGTATTCAAAAATATTCAAAAAATCGAATCCGCGGACAGTTTTCCTTGCCGGACCTTCGTTCTCGAGTTATGGCCGATTTTCGCCTCGAAAACACGGTTTCCGGACCCACGAGAGACGATCGCGCAAAACGGACCTCAGATTCGTAATCAGCGGGTCCGAATTACCCATAAAACACATTTTTCGCGAGTTTTTGGGACCCTTTCAAAATTGACCTCAGAATTGAACCCAAAATGGTGGATATCTCGAAAACGGCGGCCTATCGAGAACAACTGGCACCGGCATCGAATTCGCCGAGGCCGAATACCACCTTCTAGACACCTCGCGCGCCCATCGGGGACAAAAAATTTTTTGCCCCAAAAAAGTCCAAGGGGTTTTTATTCATGTTTTTTTTTCGAATTTTGACCACTTCCAAAAAAGTCGAGAAAAGCGTCGTAATCTACTAAATCGAGGTCGCTGATTCCGAATTCGGAGTCCATTTTCTGCGCCGAACTTTCGTTAGAGAGTTGTGACTGATTTTCACCCTGAAAACGCAATTTCTGGGCTTGTGTTCAACTGGGATCGTAACTCTTCATCCTTCCACCATATTTTTGTTCAACCTCCCCCAATCCACCACCGAATAAATAAACACTCGACACGATTTTTACTACATATATAATTTCTTCATAATCATTAAACATCTAGGAACAACATGTCTACGCTTCATGACCAAATGTATTGTGTGCAAATTGAGTACCAGTGTTCATTTGTGGTACGCTCTGTAGAAACCAGGTTATCGTGTTTTTGTAGTGATTGTAGAAAGGGCCACTGCATGTTTTTTGAAAAAAATTTCTGGAGAGGGTTAAAAAAACAAAAATTTTAAATTTCTGTTGTTTTTCCCCCTCCTGGCAAATTTTAAAAAAAAGCATGCAGTGCCCCTTTCTAGAATCACTACAAAAACACGATAACCTGGTTTCTACAGAACGTACCACATTTATATTCTTGGGAACTGAAATCCCTCGAGAGTCTGTCTACGCTTCATGACCAAATGTATTGAGTGCAAACCGACTACCAGCAATCAATTATATTCTCAGGAACTGAAATCGTTCGAACATCTGTCCACGTTTCATGACCAAGTCTATTGTGTGGAAATTGAGTACCAGTGATCAATTAGAGTCTTAGGAACAGTCTTCACCATTGGTTACCACTCAAATTTCAGTGGTTAGTGGTTAGTGGTTATCAGTGGCGTAGCCAGGGGGGGGTCCTGGGGTCTGGACCCCCCCCCCCCCCCCCCCTTGGCGTCAGAAAATTACGTGAAAAAGTGCCTTTTTGGAGTATGAAAAATCTAATTTTCTCAAAGCTTCGCCCTCGCTTCGCTCGGGCATGAAAGAAATCACATTTGATAATTACCTATGTAAGGTCATTTGGGGTAATTGTAAACATGGGGTAATTGTAAACAAGTCGTGCTGTAAATACTTAAATGCATCTAGCGAGCTGGAGTTGACAAAAATAAAACCTTTGAATAACTGGTCTTACTATAATAAAAAACTTCGGGTTCTTGGTGACAGCTGTGATGAAAAATTTCGCGATGAAAAAAACATGATATCAAATTTCGATTTTCACACAATTTACGTAATCTTCAAAATTCGAGAAAAAATAGATAAAAGTAAAAAAGTTGGTGTTTGATGCATTAATTTAGTTCTACGGACATTCAAAAATGATGAAATTCAATTCTTATGATTTTTGAAGCTGAGATATTATTTTTCTGCAGCATTTACAAATACCCATCAAATTTTTCAGGTGTGGGGTAATTGTAAACACGTGTTATTTAAATGGGATTCACAAATTTAAACACAAAATATCATTTTTTTTGGTTTTGATTTTTTTGATTTTTTTTTTACAAGTTAGTTTTTCCACGCGTTTAAATATTTAATCTCTATAATTTTTTTCCAAATTATGCAAAAAAACCCGAGGGATACGTTTTTTATGAGGCACAATGTATGCATTTACATTTACCCCACCACTGTGGGGTAAATGTAAATATTCTTGTCCAATTGTAAACGAAGTCCATAATTTCGGAATGAATAATCGAATCGATGAAAACAAACCGCCATATTACTCCTTATACATTCATTGATACATGGTAAAAATTTCAATCACTTTGCTTTCTTACTCACAGAGTAAAACGAAAAAGAGTATCACAAAATCGGTTCAATTTTCCGAAAAATTTACAATTACCCCAATTGACCTTATATAGTCAGGAATTTACGTAAAAAATGCCTTTTTGAAGCATTAAAAATCAAATTTTCTCAAAACTTCGCCCTCGCTTCGCTCGGGCATGAAAGAAATTGCTAATTCTATAAACCGCCGTTTGAATCAACTATGCAAAAAATAGTTCCTTTTTGATATTCCAAGTCTCCATACCCACTTTGCACCCTTCCCAAAAAAGCTTCTGACGCCAATTCTTGGATTTATTAGGTATTTGTATTGGCTTTTAAGGCCAAAATAATTAGTACCTATGTAAGTTGTTTGTTCCAAGATTACATTTTCATCAGTTTTTTTCCTTAAACGTGCTATGCAAATCGCATGAAAATTTAATAAAGTTTGAATTTTGTGTTTTTATAGTAAAAAGAAAATTTGATGGGGGGGGGGAGGTGAACTTACCCTCCTTGAGAAATTTCTGGCTACGCCACTGGTGGTTATTTATAGTGATTCATCATCACCATACATCATATAGTTGTTAACCATTAGTTGTTTAGTAGTAACTGCTAATGACCATTAGTAGGTGAATTGTAATCACTAATGACCATTAATAAATGAATTATAACCACTAATAACCATCACCTGAATAGTATTTTACCACTGATGAGTTATGACCATTATTCACCATTGATGCTGATGATGGATTTTCTTAAAAGTAGGTAGGTATTACCAACTCAAAACAAAAAATTTTCAAGGTCTCATGTCTCATTCCTGTTGTTTCCACCTTTTACCCTAACACTTCATTCTCCTAAACGAAAAACATTGCTAAGCCAAATTCATATTGAACATTCAAAGCTTTTGAAAATGAAAACATAGATTTCGATGTAGGTACTAGGTTGGTAAGTGTATTAATCAGAAAATTTTCGGAAAAATATTCTCAAACTTATATTTTACGTCTACCAAAACATAAATTTCAATAGATTACCTACTCGAGAAATTTCAAAATATTGAATGATTTCCAGGCTCTACCCCCACCCTTTCCCTTTTACTCTAACCCTTCATCCCTTGAGAGAAAAATAAAATATGGTCAAATTCATATTCCTCACTTTCAAAAATGTAAATTTTGATAAATACTTGAAAAATTCAAAAATTCAAAAATTTTTAAAACCCCACTCCTCCGCTTTCACCATTTTTCTCATCACAACCTGTCATTCCTAAGCAAAAAATATTTCCAAATTCATATTCTGCACTCTCAAAAACAGATTTGAATATATCCTTTAAAAAAATTTCAAAATTTTGAATTTTCTTCCATCTAAAATTTCAAATTTTAAGGTTCCAGCCCCCCGAGGGAAGAAATAGAAAATCGCCAAAATGTGCCCTAAAATTTTGTTTTATTATAATTTACAAAAAAAGCAAAAAAAAATTCAGATTTAATTGAAATTGAAAAAAAATTTACCAACTTCAGGCATAAGTACTACTTTTAATACTGACATGTCAACCTGGCGTGGTGGCGTGCTCCTCTAAATGGTAGTTGGTAATTAGGTATGTGGTAGTTGTAGTTGTAGTTGTAGTGGTGGTGAAAAAACCATTGGTGACCATTTAAGTCGAGAAAAATTTACAAGTTCGAAAAAGACGTTTTTTCGACTTGGAATTTTTTTTTTATAAGTAAGTTTTTCCGAAATACACTACGATACACAGCAAATTTCGAGAATAAAAACTGCAATTTTTTTTTACAAGTCCTCTCGGATACAGAGAAAATTGATTTCTCTCAAGTTACAAATTTATTTACTTTTTTCCCCCCAGTCTTTGCAATATACACTACGATAGAGAGAAAATATTTGACATATTATTACGAACATTTCGTTTTTGTAAACTTCAATTGTTGATTTTTTTTTTCACCTTTCATTTTATATTTTATAATATTTTCCCATCTTTCTCGCTCCTCTCAGATACTTCAAAAAAACATTTTCATTTGATCTCGATCTTTTCTATTCGGCGTTTTTAAAAATAATTCCCGCTGTGGAATAAAATGGAAAAATTACCCGTCAAATAATAATGTTGGAAAAAAATTTTGGTTTAGGTATTGTTTCACGAAAATCTCGCGAGGGGGTTCTGCGCCAGGAGGCAGTTTTTTGTTCAATGAAAGGAAAAGTGGGAGATTTTCCCCGATTTTGGAACTGATGTAAAGTGTTTTTTTACGAGACGATTTTTTCGCGAAAATCTCCCGAGGGGGTTCTGCGCCAGGAGGCAGTTTTTTGTTCAATCCAAGAAGACTATTATTCTATCGGAATACATCTTCACAATTTCGGAAGAACAATGGAGAATCGAAATTAGAATAGGACGAGTAGGGGGATAGGACGGAAAAATGATAGCGAAGTATATCGTCGTCGTCGTTGTTTTTAATTAGATAGGAAAGCGCAAAAAATGCGCAAAAGGTCGGAAAACCATAACTTTGATTGAAATCGACGAAAATGCAAAAACGAGTACATTTTCGTAATCCTCTCGTCGAGACGAATCGAATGGTGTATTCACTTTTATATTTTGAGTTTTTTTTTGCAAAAGTTGCATTTTTTTCGCGAAAGTTGCCTTTTTTTTACTGAAAAATCACCATAACTTTGATTAAAATCGACGAAAATGCAAAAACGAGTACATTTTCGTAATCCTCTCGTCGAGACGAATCGAATGGTATATTTACTTTTAAATTTTGGCCTTTTTTCGCAAAAGTTGCATTTTTTTCTGCAGAAAAATCATAAAAAGGGGAGTAAAACGAAAAATTTGGGGAGCAAATCGAAAAATTTTGGGGAGCAAATCGAGAAATAGGGGAGCAAAACGAAAAAAAGGGGAGCAAAACAGAAACAAAGGGGAGCAAAACAGAAGCAAAGGGGAGTAAAACTATAAAAAAGGGGAGCAAAACGAAAAATTTGAGGAGCAAAACGAAAAATGGGGGAGCAGTACGGAAAAAAGGGGAGCAAAACATAAGCAAAGGGGAGCAAAACGAAAAATTTGGGGAGCAAAACGAAAAATAGGGGAGCAATACGGAAAAAAGGGAAGCAAAACAGAAGCAAAGAGGAGTAAAACTATAAAAAGGGGAGCAAAATCACAAAAAAAACAGTGGTGAAAAAGTCATAGTTGAATTTTTTGGATGTTTTATGATATAAATGTCCAAAAATCACAAAAAAATTGTGGGGGAAAAGTCAGAATATGAGTTTTTGGATGATCTATCATCAAATTGTTCATAAAATCATAAAATATCTGTGAGGAAAAGTCAGATATGTTCTTTTTTTGCAGAAGTTGCATCTTTTTAATGAAAAAAAAGCCATAACTTTGACTAAAATCGACGAAAATGCAATATCTATCCCATTTTCGGAATCCTCTCGTCGAGACGAATCGAATGGTATATTTACTTCTAAATTTTGGCCTTTTTTCGCAAAAGTTGCCTTTTTTTTACTGAAAAATCACCATAACTTTGATTAAAATCGACGAAAATGCAAAAACTACCTCATTTTCGGAATCCTCTCGTCGAGGCGAATCGAATGGTGTATTCACTTTTATGTTTGAAAAATAATCTTGTTTTTTGGGACATACTATCTTTGTATTCATTTCTATTGAATTTACGTTAACAAACGTCTTTGCAGCCATAATATAAGTACTTATTTATAGGTACATGTTGAATATTTATTTTTTGAAATATCGTTTTCAGCCGATTTTTCAAAGGATCTCTGAAGCAGTTTTTAACAATATTTATTTTTGTGATACTTCGACTGGGGGTAGATCATACGGGAGGACTAAAGGAAGCACTACCTGTTTCTTTATACCTTTATAAATTCGCTGAAAAAATTTCGTTCAAATAAAAAATTGTGCCTCAGTGATGACTGATGACCTTTTTTGAAAATTTGGCTTTTCGAGTCAGAAAAATTGAAGGAAAATTTCATTTCGGTCGAAAAAAATGTAAAAAAATTGCAAGTTGAAATCTTAAAGTAATTCGAATCATAGGTGCACCTGTTGGGAAGTGCTTAGGAGGCTCGAGCTCCCTCCTTAAGCAAGTCTAGAAAAAATTTTCTTCATGAAAATTTCAAAAAAGTACTTTTTTTTGCTTTTCAAACATGATTTTTCCGAAAAAGAATCCGCCCTCCTTCCGGTCGATCAGTATTCGAAAGAATCAATCTTTGACGAAATCTCTCTTTTTCATCTAATAAGTTTTCACCAATCGTTCTGTCAAAAATCATTTATTTCTCAGTAAATTCCTAATTTTCCAGAGAAAATACTATGCAAATGTTTGCTGAAAGATCGGAGAAAAATGATTGATTTTTAATCAATTTTTTTTACCAGTCAACTAATTGAAATTTAAATACTTAGCATTTGATTGTTGGTTCCAGGAATCCTGTAATCAATTTTTTACTCAGATCTGTACTCTCTCATTTATAAGTCAGTGAAAATTATAGAAAATCACTGAGAAACAGTCAGAATTGCAGCACAGGAGAAAATCAATAAAAACATTTTCACTGAAAATAAGTCAGTGAAAAAAATCACTGAAAAATCAGTGAATTCCACTGGTTTTTCCTGTGCTACAATTCTGACTGTTTATCAGTGACTTTTCATTGATTTAGAATGAGAAAGTACCCAGTTGTATCATCCGTCTACTGAAAATACCTCTCGGCTATGCTATAGCGCTATTAAAATAACAGGTTACTCAATTTTTACCGGACTTCCCGCCCTAGCGGGAATGGTAAAATCTGCCCAGAGAACCATAAATGAAAAGCGTAAGGTAACTGACTTTTCTGTTAATATGGACAAATGAACTACCTAAAGTTTATAAACGCACGAACCAAAATTTATTTGCTTTAATATTTTTTCTTAGTGGTTCGTGTTTTTTTAAATTATTATTAAAATGACGAATATTACTTTCAGAAAAAAGTAATTTTTCAGCAAAATAAATCTTTCAAATTCGTCAATTTTTAGATGTTTTTGTGAAAAACAAAAAAATACACTCGTTTTGATTAAGTAAACGTTTAAAAATTTTTAAATAATTTTCACTTCAAAATTTGAAATCCTTGACTACAATGGAATTTTACCCTTCTAGATACCTAAGTGTCATTTATCCATAAGTATGCTACAAAATTTTTTAAAATTCTGAAGTGAAAAATGATAGAAGTTTGTCATGAAAAAAATAATAAAATTGATGCCCCTAACACCAAAAAATGTGTATTGCACCAAAATCTAATCAACTTTGCTAATTGAGACTCCGAGAATGCTTCTAGATTTTTCCCAATTCAATTTTCATAGCATTTCTAATTTTATGGCCAGAGTAGGCGTCATGAAACAAATTGAAGATGTCAAAAATGTGATCAGTTGAGGTTCCTTCATCTTTATGAATGGTAAAGTTTTATCTGGAATACATTTCGTCCGTTATCTGTGAAAAACCGCCTTTGATTTTTTTTCCGCATCATTATTATTACATTTCATTAGTTTTGGATGTTAAATTTCATTACATTCTACATATTATCTCTACTGTGGTATGCTTTACGTTATTATTGAAAAAAATGACCGAACATAGACTTCTGTTTCATCATCAATGTAAATTTTTATTAATTTTTTCATAAGTACTGGCAAGATTTAATAACTATCGCTTGATAACAGCATGAAAAAGAGATGTAGTGGTGGATATGTAGTAGGGTGGATCGAAAAAAAAAACATATCTTGGATTTTGACCAAATTTGGTGAGGTGGTTTACTTTGAGTGAGAGACTTCACAAAAAAATTTTGAACCCCCGAGGGGCAAGGGGCGGGGAGCAGGAGGTGCTCAAAGTGCACCTATTTTTGAAAAAAACGCTGTTTTTTGCATTTTTTAGCCAATCAAAATTGTGTGAGAAGCCTTCGTGAGACTTAAAAGATGCGATTTGAGTTTCTACATCTCCCTAAACCATCGCCATCCTTCTCCGATCAAAACTCTGACTGCTATCAGGGTGTTGAAAAGTTGCAGATTGGAATATTTCAATAACCAATATGAAATTATCACTAAGCTGGAATGATTTTTTTTTTCATCGAGTAAGTGAACAAAAATTTTTTTCAACCACTAAAATTGAATTTTGAACAAAAAAATTGAAAAATTTTGTACACCAGTGCAGCCAACAGCAAATCATGAAATTCCAAAATACAGAATTTATATCGACTTTGAATTGATTATTTTTTCGCCTGAAAATAATATATTTTTTTTTTCAATCACTGAAAGTACATTTCGAATTTTTTTTTTTCAAAAATTTTGTATGTCAGTGCAGCCAGTTACAAATCGTGGCATGCTACACTATGGAGTTTACGTTGGCCTCAAATTAATTTTTTCTATCGTTTGAAAAATACACAATAATTTTGTGTACGTCAGTGCAGCCAGTTGCTAATTGTGATGTTCCGATGTCTTCAAATTCGAAACGTATTTCTATTGATTGGGAGAAAAAATTGGTCCAATCACTTGACGAAAAAATAATGGATTCGAGTTCATAATATCAGAATATCACAATTAGCAATTGGCTGCACTGACGTACAAAATGTTCAAAGAAAAATGATTGAAAATAAAATTATTGTGTATTTTTCAAACGATAAAAAAATTAATTTGAAGTCAACGTAAACTCCATAGTGTAGCGTGCCACGATTTGTAACTGGCTGCACTGACATACAAAATTTTTGAAAAAAAAATTCGAAATATACTTTCAGGGATTGAAAAAAAAATATATATTTTCAGGCGAAAAAATAATCAATTCAAAGTCTATATAAATTCTGTATTTTGGAATTTTATGATTTGCTGTTGGCTGCACTGGTGTACAAAATTTTTCAATTTTTTTGTTCAAAATTCAATTTTAGTGGTTGAAAAAAATTTTTGTTCACTTACTCGATGAAAAAAAAAAATCATTCCAGCTTAGTGATAATTTCATATTGGTTATTGAAATATTCCAATCTGCAACTTTTCAACACCCTGATAGCAGTCAGAGTTTTGATCGGAGAAGGATGGCGATGGTTTAGGGAGATGTAGAAACTCAAATCGCATCTTTTAAGTCTTACTAAGGCTTCTCACACAATTTTGATTGGCTAAAAAACGCAAAAAACAGCGTTTTTTTCAAAAGGAGGTGCACTTTGAGCACCTCCTGCTACCCTCCCCTTGCCCCTTGAGGCTCAAAAAAATTTTGTGAAGTCTCCCACTCAAAGTAAACCACTTCACCAAATTTGGTCAAAATCCAAGATATGTTTTTTTTTTTGATCCACCCTAATGCAGGTACGTTACACTATTCCCATTTTAATTTTTTTTCAATTTATTCAAGGTGAACCAAAGATAAACTTTATTTGATTCGATTGATAAATTCTCTTGAAATATCTATTTCATTGTGAAATAATTCGGGTACCCTAATAGCATTTGAGATGCGTTTTTTTAAAAAAAACGCATGCGTTTCTGCCATACCGACGTGAAACACTTTTTTGCGCATCACGCATCCTTTAGATTCACCAACTTATGCGTTTCTGCTTGCGTTTCGCATGCAGAACGGTAGCATTACGCATCCATGTCAGACGTATGCGTAACGCTAGCGTTTCGCATGCCGAAATGTGTGAACTGGTGCAACAAAGGATGCGTGATGCGCAAAAAAGTGTTTCACGTAGGTGTGGCAGAAACGCATCTCAAGATTGCCAGCATTCAGCATGCTGAACGCATACTTGATACATACTCACAGAATGAGGTGCGTTTAACATACTGAGTGCTGTGTATTTAAATACTTACTTCAAGGTTTAGAGGAGTGCGCCATCACATCGGGTTGTAAAATTGGTATCAAAGGTAACATATCAGTGTGAAGCAAGAAATTTTTTTTCTCAATTTTGATTAGATAGAGGATTTTTTTGCATTTTTAATATATTACTATCAAAACAAAATTTTAGGACACCAATTTTGAGCCCCAAATTGGGTTGATCATTGAATATTTTCAAAGAATGGACATGTGACCTATGAAAGTGGGGTAGAATTTCGCCAGAAATTCAAAAATATCATCCAATTTTTTTTATCAGTTTTTGAGAATTTTGAGTCTCAAATTGAGTCAATTTTTGATCAATTTTTAAAAAATTGACATGTGGCCTATGAAAATGGGGTAGAATTTCGCTAGAAATTCAAAAATATCATCCAAATTTTTTTTGATGAACTTTTGAGAATTTTGAACCTCAAATTGACCCCAGTTTTGATTAATTTTAAAAAAATTGGCATGTGACCTATAAAAAAGGGAGAGAATTTTGCCAAAGTTTTAAAATGCAATCCAAAACTTTTTTAAACAACTTTCAAGTTTGAGTAGGTAATTTTAAACACAAAATATTTTATTGGAATGCGAAAAAATGCACTATCTCAACTTTTCAAAAAAAAAAATATGAAATTCAAATCAATTACATTCAGTTTGAAAAAATGGGTTTAATTTCATTCAGAAAATTATTCGATTTTCATTTATGGGTTATCTATTAAATTTTAATCCATACCGTCCATATACTGATATAGTCTAGGCAAATAAGAGAAAAAATGTACCAAACCCCCCAAAAATTAAAGCCTGATTTTTTTTTTCGCGTTTTACGATCGTAATGGTCCACTACACAATATATTAAATTGGACACCCCACAACCCTCCGCTACCCACAGGGGAGGGGTAAATGTCCACTGAAAATCGGTTTTTCGTGAATATCTCCTCAAATAAGCCTCAAAACTGAAAAATAGTTATGAACAATCTCGTTCTACGTGTAATTTCCTATCGGAGGGTTTTTTTCTTTTTCAAAAACACTCATTTCCTTGACCAAAAATTAAGGGTAAAAAACATCTATTTTTCAACAATTTACAGCATTTTTGAAAAAAATCGAAACTTCTGTGAATATTTCCTCAAAAAAGCCTCCAAATGGAAAAATGGTTATGAACAATCATGTTCTACGTATAATTTTCCATCTGACAGGTTCGTTTTTTTTTTCGAAAACATCCGTTTTTTTGCCCAAAATTTAAGGGTAAAAAAAATATATTTTCCCAATATTTACAGTATTTTTGGAAATTATGGAAATACGAAGCTAAAATTACCCAAAATGAGTATTTTTTTTATACATGCTGGTAGGGTATTCCGAAAAAAGTCACCGCAAAAATTTCAACCCCTACCGTTAATTATAACGGAGGCTATGATTTTTTAAATGCAGTATTCAATAACCTCCCTTATAATTAACAGTAGGGGTTGAAATTTTTGCGGTGACTTTTTTCGGAATACCCTACCAGCATGTATAAAAAAATACTCATTTTGGGTAATTTTAACTTCGTATTTCCATAATTTCCAAAAATACTGTAAATATTGGGAAAATATATTTTTTTTACCCTTAAATTTTGGGCAAAAAAACGGGTGTTTTCGAAAAAAAAAAAACGAACCTGTCTGATGGAAAATTACATGTAGAACATGATTGTTCATAACCATTTTTCCATTTGGAGGCTTTTTTGAGGAAATATTCACAGAAGTTTCGATTTTTTTCAAAAATGCTGTAAATTGTTGAAAAATAGATGTTTTTTACCCTTAATTTTTGGTCAAGGAAGTGAGTGTTTTTGAAAAAGAAAAAACCCATCCGATAGGAAATTACACGTAGAACAAGATTGTTCATAACTATTTTTCAGTTTTGAGGCTTATTTGAGGAGATATTCACGAAAACCCGATTTTCAGTGAACATTTACCCCTCCCCTGAGGGTAGCGGAGGGTTGTGGGGGTGTCCATTTTAATATGTTGTGTAGTGGACCATTAGAAACGTAAAACTCGAAAAAAAAATCAGGCTTCAATTTTTGGGGTCACTCCTAAAATGTCTGGACTAATAAGTTTATTTAAAAATCGACTAAATCAAAGGCTCAGAATTCTCAAAAGTTGCTCAAAAAGAGTTTTGGGTGATATTTTTGAATTTCTGGCAAAATTCTACCCCACTTTGATAAGTTACATGCCAATTTTTTAAAATTGATCAAAAATTGACTCAATATGAGGCTCAAAATTCTCAAAAGTTGATCAAAAAAAATCGCACACCTTACGTCAGCGTAAGCGCAACCTTTACTGGTATGCGTTAATACACATGCTGAAAAGCTTGCGTTTTTTAGTACTTGCGTTCCGCATCTCAAAAACTGCATACGTTCCGTAAACGAAAACGCACCTTAAAACGCAAGCATTTTTTTCAATTCCCTACTTGCTGCCTGATGTAGGTAAGCAGCATGCGTTTCGCCTACCGAATCGCATTGCTGATCAGCATGCGGATCAGTATACTGATTTACGATGCAGAAACGCAAGGCGTTTCAGCATGTGCAGAACAGCATAACTGAAACGTTTGCGTTCAGCAAGTTAATCAACAACTTGAATTTTTTGTACTTCAGTTTTTCATTTTGGTATACTGAAACGCATGCTGTACGCATACTTCATACACCTTGCGTATTTGGATACCGCAATCAGCATGCGTAAACGCATCTCAAATGCTATTAGGGAGGATGTATTCGTTCTGACTAATTTTTTTATACGTTGGCGCACTTTATTCACATTATACCTACACGTGATTTTTTAATTACCTGAAACGTACTTCTTCCATACTATGTATGTATATTACTTACTTCACAACCTCCGGCTGAATCTGTAAATTTCCATTCGTAGAGAATTATCACAAAACTGATAACTGCTATGGTGTTTACATTTTGTTATGTTATTGGTACATCTATCTTGAGCTGATTCAACAGTCCATATTTTGTCAATGTGAACATGTTCATTTGTCGTAGATTTCCTTTTCGAACTGGAAAAAGAAGCATACATACTCAGTAAGTGTTTTATTATTTTAAAAAAATTATTATCTACTACTTTTTTACTTTCTATGTACCTATTCGTAAAGAAATCTCTTATACATATTTTTATGGGTTTTCACGATTTTCCTCAGAATCAAATTAATGCAAAAAGAATCTGAGCTAGTGCATTGGTGGGATAGTCATTACATATTTATTGTTACGTTTCAACGCAGTTCGGTAAGATAAAAAAAAACGATTATATAATAGACGAATAAGTAACCTTTTTGTGTTCACGAAAGATCAGATAGATTAAATTTAAAAATTTTTACAGCATTATTTTAAAAATGATCTAGCTTAGAGCAGTAGATTATCTTCACTAATGAAAAATGAAAATCTCACACTTTAAATAGCTCGGATATAAATTAGAATTACTTCGGTGCTTTCGATTTTCTACAGGCAATTTGAATAATTGGATTTTTTTTTGCAAACGCGTTACTAAAGATCAAAAAAATCTGTTGATCTATATAAATTTTTCTGGAAAAACGTCCAATCTTTTGAAAAATTGATTAAATTTTGAAAAATTACCGTTTTTAAGAAAATGACCAAATTCCAGAAATATTGTCCACGTTTTATTGGTCGATTTTTAGAAAATCGGCCCAGTTTTAAAAAATTGTTTGAATTCTAGAAATTGGACTAAATTTTAATAAATAGGTAGTTAGGTACCTAATTATCCGTGTTTATACAGGTTTTAAAAATTAGGTATTTTCAATTTTCGGGAAAAATGATCTGAGTTTTTAAAATCGTTAAGTTTTCCAAAAAATTAACAAAGTTCTAAAATTTTTTTTAAAATGAACCAATTTTTGAAAAATTTTCTAAATTTTGAAAATTGCTTGATTTTTTTATTAAATTGGCCATCCAAGTTATGAAAAACACTGTTCACTTTTTGAAAGATATCTCAATTCATGCGGGAAATCATCCAAGTTTTGGAACGAAAAATCGATAGGTAGGTAGACATTATTTGTAAACTTACATCACATACTCCTTCATTTTTGAATCAGTGAAATTTATCAAAAAACATTGAACAACAGTCAGAAAAGCAGCACAATAATAAATCAGTAAAAAAATTTTCACTGAAAGCAGGTCAGTGAAAGAAAATCACTGGAAATCATGAAAATTCACTGAAAAAGTGAGTAATATTTATGAAATTCGCTGAAAAATCTGTAAAATTCTTTGAGTAATTAGTGAAAAATCATTGAAAATTCACTGATTTTTCCTGTGCTGCAATTCTGACTGTTTATCAGTGACTTTTCACTGATTCGGAATGAGAGAGTACTCTATCATTTTGAATCAGTGAAAAGTCACTGATAAATAGTTGGAATTGCAGCACAGGAAAAATCAGTAAAATTCTTTGATTTTCAGCGAATTTTCACTGATTTTAAAAAAAAAACACTGAATGTTCAGCGAATTTCACTGACTTTCCAGTGAATTTTCACTGATATCCCAATAATTTTTTTCACTGTTTCCTTTAAGTGAACATTTTTTTCACTGATTTATTACTGCGCTGCAATTCCAACTGTTTTCCAGTGATTTTCGATAATTTTCACTGATTTATAAATGAGAGAGTAGAATGATGCGGGGGGGGGGGGGGCGGACCTAAACTCATGACAGGAGAAAAACACTTTGTCTTTGAAAAAAGTTAGCACAGCTGTTCAAGTGGTCTAGGTCTGCCAATGTTTCAAATCATAAAGGTAAAGTGCCCTAATCTCGACCCCCTCCGGATTTTTTTCCATATTCCTTTTCCACAAATGAACATAATGAGACAAACTCGACGTCTCTAAATCCAAAACTCGTTGAGAAAATCAGTAAAGTTGAAAATTAAAGTCGCCAAACTGTTCAGCGTTGTGATTGTTACATGATTGTGAAAGAAAATTG
>JAVBJF010000989.1:0-25620 GCA_033439095.1 Pseudococcus viburni
GCAAAAAAAGTAATCAATTCAAAGTTGGCATAAATTCTGTATTTTGGAATTTTACGATTCGCTGTTGGCTGCACTGGTGCATAAAATTTTCATAATTTTTTTCAAAATTTACATTCAGTGATCCAAAAAAAAAATTTGCTCAATTACTTGATGAAAAAAATCATTCCAGCTTGGTGAAAAATTCATATTATTGAAATATTGCAATCTGCAACTTTTGGACCCCCTGGTAGCAGTCTGAATTTTGATCGGAGGACGGCGATGGTTCAGGGAGTTGTAGAAACTCAAATCGCAACTTTTGAGTGCTGTGACGGCTTCTCGCACGATTTTGATTTTCTAAAAAACACAAAAAACTGCGTTTTTTTCAAAAGGAGGTGCACTTTGAGCACCCCCTGCCCCCTCCCATTGCACCTGGAGGGCTCAAATTTTATTTGGGTAGTCTCCCACTCAAAGTAAACCACCCCACCAAATTTGGTCGAAATCCAAGATATGTTTTTTTTTCACTCCACCCTAATAACCACGTTTCTAGCCAATTTTCAAATTTTTTTGGAAAAAATCCTCGAAACAGGTGAATGACCCGTTCATTCAAAGATTCCCCCCTCCAACAATGGGCGAAAAATTAAATAAAAATATTCATATTCCGCGAATATCTTCCTACTTTAATAATTAAAACGTAGTTAGCAATCTTCACGATTCCAAATCCCATTTCCTCAGCAATCTTATCGCACCGTCTGGATCCCTGCACCTCTTCCCATCTTGCCATTCGCAACCGACTAATTTCTTTATAATTCTATTTCATACAGACAAACCAACTTCTATTCGACGCTCGAAATAGAAGATGAAAATTTCTTTTTGGAATTAATCGATATGGATGGTCACGAAAACGATAAATTACGCAGTCTTTATTATCCGAATACCGTAAGTATATAAATCGAGCGAAATATTTATTGGATTTTCGGTAGAAGATGAGATGGGCACGAGGAAGTGAAAGAGAGGGGGGAGGCTGAGCGGCGTTGTACGGATAATTCAAGAGTACGAGGCGAATGATTAAAAAAATTATAATTAAATTGGGCAATTTTTTCATTAATATTCAGGTATGCGAGTAATTTTTCGTCCCTTGTGTAGCATTTCACTGCTGGTACATATTTTGATTATTTCCTTTTATTTTCTTCCTATTTCGTAATCATTCTGATATTAATGTAGAAAATTAAGAAAATTGTATGAAATCTTGTGGAGGTTCGAATTTTTCTGCATATCATAAATTTTAAAAACGACAATTTCAGGTGCTGAAGTTTATTTCTCAAATTTTGGTGGATTTTTGGAAATTTAAAAATTACCTTATCGCCCTGCAAAATATGACAATTTTAGATCATCAACAAAAAAATCTGAAAGGCTCTGGTGCAATATGGGGGTCATTTGGCCTCAAGTGGAACTTTGTAAAAATTCTTATGCCATTCGATTTGGATTGGTAAAAGATGATTTTAGAGCGCATGAGCGAATTTTTACCTCACCCCTGGGGGGCTGGGGGCCCAAAATACGCGATTTTCAAGCTAAAACCTTTTAAAAATTCTCTCTCCGCGAGTTTTCAACCGATTTTTTTCAAACTTGGCACATAGGTAGAGGTACTAGAGGGGAGTGCTCTGAAATTTTTTCAGATTTTTCCGACCACCTTAATGACCTTTAATTTGACTTTGAAAATTTCAAATCGCCCTGGGGAGCACAGCCTTGGTGCTGTCTCAAAAAATTTTTCAGATTAAAATTTCCTAATGTATTTTACACTCCTGAGAATTTTTTCAGATTTTTTCAAGTGGTGGAAATTGGTCAAACATTCAAAAAACTGGTGTAATTCATCATTTTTGTTGCTTAAAATCATTGTTTTCCATCAATTTTTCATTTTTTATAGTTTCTTGCTAAAAATATTATCATTTACTCGCCGTGCCCCATTTCGACCCTTATTCATTAATTTCTTACAACTATGATGTTTTGAGCGAATTTAATGCTTGCACCATTGCAGTAGTTCAATGTAGTCCCTGCGGTTAGTTCAGGCATACTGCACTTTTTGAACTCGAGTTGAAACGTGGTTTTTATATTAGTGTGTGACCCATAAGGAAATTTTTAAGAAGTAAAGTCATTAAAAAATTTTCTTATGGGATGAGCGTGGGGGAGTTTTAGGAGGGGTTAACCCTGATTCTCTCCCCCTCCCCCTTTTCTCAAAAGTTTGACCCACGAAAAAAAATTGAATGATTTTTGTTCTTCGATATCTAATGCATAATTTCATTATTATCGGGATTCATTTTGGAGCAAATTTTGTTCGTGGGCCCAACTTTTGTGAAAACGAGGAAGGGGGGAGAAGTCTACTTTGTAGGGAAAAGTTGGTGAAAATGATCGTGATAGAGCTCATTGGAAAGGAAATTCAATTCTGAATACTTTTTATGATTACAAATTTTGTCATATCTTCAAAACTATTGGTTTAAAATGAAGAAAACATGATTTTGAGGTTTTCCTCATAAACTTATGTTTTGTTTCCAAATTTGGGAGACAGGAGTTGCTCCAAAATGGACTTTGATGAGAAATGAAAATGTACATTAGGTGCTGAGGAACAACTTCTGTTTGAAAATTTTTTCATTACGACCCATAGATAATACGATACACGCGTTTGAATTTGAAATGCTGGGGAGGGGGTGAGCCCTGGGGAAAGGAGGAGGGGATAAAAAGGGCATACGGGCTTATTTTCTTTGTTTTAGTGTCCAGAACAAGAATCAATCATAAAATCAATTTTAACAGGAATAGCGCGCGGATGTACGATTGAGAACTGACTGTATACCAAAAAAAATGCTCCAATTTCGTTTAAACTCAAGAATGTAGTAATTGAAAAGTTCAAAATGCTCTGAAAAAATTTTCAGTCACATGCTGCGCCAGGGAGTTGAGTTAATTTTTTCTTGAAAAACTCCCTACTTTAAGAAGCCTTGGATCGGTTCGAAAAAACTGAAAATGGCAATTTTGTGTTCGTTTTGAAAAAAGGATCGGTTCAGGTACATATTTCGTTGAGAAAATGGGAAATTGCGAATTCCAGTCGATTTTAGCGAAAATCTACTGTTTTTCGCCACCAAAAATCGACAATCAATAAGGTATTTCACTTTCTATTTGGAAACCAATAACAAATTCGAATTCAGAAGGTTTGGATTCTATTACAAACTGGTTTCAAATTCTAATGAAAACAATCGCAATTTTACCTCTTTTTTCTAAAAATCGGACACTTTTCACGACACAAATTGTACGATTAAGCGAGTTCTACGCTTTTGATCGGAAAACTAATCGCAGATTAAAGTTCAAGAGGGTCGAATTATATGAAAATGACACCAAGCTTACCCCGACCCTTGTTTGTGGAAAAATCGGGGTTAACCCCCTCCTAAAACTCCCCCACGCTCATCCCATAAGAAAATTTTTTAATGACTTTACTTCTTAAAAATTTCCTTATGGGTCATACACTAATATAAAAACCACGTTTCAACTCGAGTTCAAAAAGTGCAGTATGCCTGAACTAACCGCAGGGACTACATTGAACTACTGCAATGGTGCAAGCATTAAATTCGCTCAAAACATCATAGTTGTAAGAAATTAATGAATAAGGGTCGAAATGGGGCACGGCGAGTAAATGATAATATTTTTAGCAAGAAACTATAAAAAATGAAAAATTGATGGAAAACAATGATTTTAAGCAACAAAAATGATGAATTACACCAGTTTTTTGAATGTTTGACCAATTTCCACCACTTGAAAAAATCTGAAAAAATTCTCAGGAGTGTAAAATACATTAGGAAATTTTAATCTGAAAAATTTTTTGAGACAGCACCAAGGCTGTGCTCCCCAGGGCGATTTGAAATTTTCAAAGTCAAATTAAAGGTCATTAAGGTGGTCGGAAAAATCTGAAAAAATTTCAGAGCACTCCCCTCTAGTACCTCTACCTATGTGCCAAGTTTGAAAAAAATCGGTTGAAAACTCGCGGAGAGAGAATTTTTAAAAGGTTTTAGCTTGAAAATCGCGTATTTTGGGCCCCCAGCCCCCCAGGGGTGAGGTAAAAATTCGCTCATGCGCTCTAAAATCATCTTTTACCAATCCAAATCGAATGGCATAAGAATTTTTACAAAGTTCCACTTGAGGCCAAATGACCCCCATATTGCACCAGAGCCTTTGGTATACACCCACTTTCGACCTCTAAAAATGGGTAATTTGCGATTATAGGTGTTGAAGTTCAGAGAGACCATTTTCATGAGCTTTTCTTCAGTGCTGGAAAATTTCAAAATTTTCTGGAGGCTGCCAAACGTCTCGAAATCGCTTCCAATCGATTAAGGAGGTTAAAAATAAGGTGTCTACCAATTTTCAGCTTTTTACCTAAATTAAATACGAACGCTGTCGGCGTATTTTGAAATTTTTTCCAGGAAAATTTTTTGCCAACAAATATGAATTTGAACTGGAAGTTGAGAATTTTAGAAAACTGTGTAAATAAGTTAACAATATGGGTAAATCGCGATTATAGGTGCTGAAGTTCATATGAACCATTTTTATAGATTTTTCTTCAGAGCTGGAAAATTCCGAAATTTTCTGGAGGCTTCGAAACGTCTTGAAACCGCTTCCAATCGATTTGGGAGGTCGAAAATAGGGTATATACCAAATTTCAGCTTTTTTCGTTGATTAGATCAAATTTTCATATTTTGCAGGGGGATGAGATAATTTTGAAATTTCAAAAATTCACCAAAATTCAAGAAATGAACTTCAGCAACTGAAATTTTGGGTATGGGTCATTTTATAATGCACTTTCAATTTATTTTTGTTTCGGATCAAAATTTTACTTCGACTTGGAATACCTCCCTTGTTAGTACCTAACTACCTATCTTGGCATCCTCCCCTTTATCTTAAAAACATTTATTTTTGAAAAAATTATGTCATATTAGCTGATACAGTCGAAGTATAGATAAGGAGGAAATTTTGAAAAAAAAAGAACGAAAAGAAACAAGTTTATAATTCCTCCAATTCCAAAAATAATAGGTCCCAGTGAAGTAAAGGCACAGTTTTGAGAGACCGAAAATTTGAGTCTTAAAAAAACAGAATACCAAATTCCATTCTTGTCTTTGTACACAAAGTCTGCTTTAACAGTATAATAATCGACAAAATTTTGAGATTTTTTGATTAGAAATCTTTGTGCTACTTTCACAGACCTTTGAGTGAATACTGATTTTTATTTGTGAGAAGGGGGTGGATTTTTAATTTTTTAGGGATTTTTTAAATACCGGGGTTATTTGCAATTTTGACAAAATAGCTATTTTTTTTTGAATGATTTAAGATTAAATGAAGTCATAAAAATTCATCTACCTATCAATTTTGGTCCTTTTAAAGTAGGTAATAGAATACATTTTCTATCCAATTTGCAGGACCTTCAATTCAATTAAAAAAATGTTTTCTATCAGATTTTGAATTTTTTTCAGAACCAGGCAAAGGTCAATTTGTATCGATCACTTAAAATAGAAGGGTATATATCTGAATTTTCCCATTTTGGAAAATATTTTCCAATAGACAGGGAAAAACCACTGGTGTCAAAATTATTGAATAAGAAAGGTGGGATAAGTTGTAAACTTTCAACTCGAACAAGATTTTCTTAATTTTTTTGCTCAGAAAGTAAACCTTTTCAAATTTCTAAACTCATTATTGCGTTTCGAACTTAAAATATAATTATGAGTTCAACTGAAAACGAAATTTTGTCCTTGAGAGGGGAGGAAGGGGGCTCTTTGGTTTACAGAATTTCAAAATTTTGCTACAAACAGACATTTTTCTACTTTCAAAAATTCGTCAAAATTATGAAAATATGAATTAGGGATGTATTTCAAAATGCTTCTTTTTTTTTTTTTTATTCAAAGCCATAATTGTACTGAAACTAAGGCTAAACGTGCGATTGAAAGGGGATTACGCCAGAGTAGAGATTTTAGATTTGTATTCATTGGAAATTCTGCTCAATGCAACTTCTCAAATCCATTTTTTCCTCTACCGTAATTAATCCATTCAAAAAAATATATTTTTTTTTACCAAAAATGACGATTTTTAGAGTCATTTTTGAGGGTTTTTTTTCAGTTTTGTACGGGTTTCTCATTTGTAAAAATATTAGGCCAAAAAGGTGACATTTATTTTGGAAAAGATCTTATAAAAAAGTTGGAAATGGTTTGACAAGGTGACTAAGAGAATTTTCATAAATAAATTCACGACTTTCACGAACTTTTGAAGTTTTCCACGTCATTGACTCATAAATGACTCCCCCCCCCCTCAGAAGAAATTTTTCAATTCAAATCATTTCAACTTGGACAATTTAAAAAACGTCAATATTTTCAAAAAATCATCAATTTTTGCAATAATTTTGAAATCTTGTCAATTTTTGAAAAATTTTAATTTTACGACTTTTTTATGATTTTAATTTTTTTTATAATCAGTTAGGACACTTTGTTTGATTTTTTTTTGCTAATTTATACCGTTAGAATTTTAATTCATCGATGAACTCATTCCGTATAAATTTTTACTCCTTTGCAGAAATTAATTTTCTTGTGTTTTTCGCTGGTGGATCAAATATCACTTCAAAACGTCCGAACCAAGGTAATCATCTGAATCAATTCTTCCATTCATTACACAGGTCGACATTTTTAAGCTTTTGAAATGCTGCTTGAAGTTTAATGGATGATTTTAATACCTATATTTTTTCACGCTGATCACGAAAAAAGATGTGAAAAAATTCCACCACTGAAGGATTTTTCACAATTTGAATTTTTTGTTGTACATTTTTTTACACTTTTTGATAACTTTTGACACTCAAAGTAAATTTTCAGAGCAAAGGAAGGGTTCAGCGAAAAAAATAAATAGAACATAAATTGTAGAGCGTAACATTTTCTTTCTGTGGAGTACAATTAGTTTTTCCTCAGAAGGCTTAGCTTTCGAGGTATTTTAGTTGAAAGTTCAAAGATGAACTTCTATTTTTCAATTGGAAATATCTCCAAAACTAAGCCTCCTAGGAAAAAACTAATCGGACTTTACAGAAAGAAAATTTTCCGCTCTACAATTCATATTCCATCAATTTTTTTCGTTGAATGCTTTCTTTGCTCCAAAAATTGACTTCAAGTGTCAAAATTTATCGAAAATTGTGAAAAAAATGTTCAACAAAAAATTCAAATTGAATGTGTCATAACAAAAAGGGCATAACTCAGCATGTCCTTTCTGATGCGACAAGCAATTCGTATTCTCTGAAATTTTCTCTATCCAATGAGCCCCCTCTCACCTCCCAATATGTTTTCCTCGAAGAGTTATGGCGTTTTTAAAATGCGAAGTTCGCAATTTCGGTACCTACATTAAATGTTTGCTTTTCGAGAATTTACGTAATGTTTAATTTTTTCACTGTGCAGATGATTGTAAAATTTTAAAATTTTAATGAAGTGTTTTCTAAGTTAATTTTTCGTCATAAATTTGAAAAAATAATAAAATTCGTCCAAAATGTATTTTTAGCATTTTTTTGTAACCAAGGAAATGAAAAAAAAGTTGTCATTTTTCAAAGTGCGATATATCCGCTCCCTGAAGAGATAATTTGAAATTTTTCTCACGAAAATGTTCCTTTTTTCATTCTCTTCAACTTTTGTATGAAGATTTTTTTTTAATTTTCACTTCCGGAAAAATTATACGTCATCAAACGTAGAAGGGTCGAAATGAAATTTTGTCACAACAAAAAGTACATACACCTCAACCTTTTGTTTTCAATATAGAAAAAAATGGAAGAGATATCAAGTAATGGGCGAGATGTTTTCTTGTAGCAAAAAGATGAAATTTTAAGGTAAAATTTTTTCCTAGCTGAATTCCTTAATTTATAGTATTAAAAAATGTACTCAAACTTCAATCGCGATTTCCCAAAAACGCCATTTTTTCTACACGTCCTTTTTACTGTGACACGTTCAATTGTAAAAATCCTCGAGTTATGGAATTTTTTCACTATTTTTCTCGTGATCAGCGTGAAAAATACCATAGAAAAAAATCCCATTAAACTTCAAACAGCATTTTCTGCGTCAACCTGTGTTATCAATATTCCTGCACATTTTAATCATTAATTACTCCTCGATATAAATAATGATTTCAGTGGTACCCAGAAATAAAATCACACTGTCCCGACACACCGATCATCCTTATCGGTACAAAGCTTGATCTACGACACGATCCGGAAACCATCGAACACCTTCAAAGATTTGGCCAAGCTCCAGTCAAACGTCTTCAAGTAAGGATCCTTCTGCGCAAGCCTCAGTTCAGATATTCCATATCCTTAAACAATGATATCTTATCTCACGCTAATTGTTCAAATCGCTTTTGCAGGGATTATTCATGGGCGAATCTATCGGTTCGACTAAATACATAGAATGCTCGCCAAAAACCCAGAGGAATTTGAAACCCATCATCGATGAGATTCTAGGACCAGTTTTGAGAGATATGTACAAAAGGCCTTCGCCACGACCGAAAAAAAAATGCGTTATATGCTGATAAAATGGCCACCAAATTTGGAAATCGTTCTCGTTCATCATCATTCACTTACCAATCAACGTAGCCCCGTGAATCGTCCCCGGCTGCAATTCGCAATACACAAACACTCGAAAAATATTTTCCGGTGGAAGTATACTCGCGCAACGATCACCGAACACAATTCACCGATATTTTTGGCTACGAAAAAGCTCGATAATTACGAATTTATCCACCACACAGACACAGAACACCTCACTGGAGCGAAAAATACACGCGATAATCAATGTACACCGCGTTTAGAAGCGCGAACACCGCACGACGAGACTCAAGACCGATGTCCAGTGCATCTTCGAACAAATATTCGTATTCGTACGTACGAGACAGCGAGAGAAAAACCGCGTCCGTACCGGGACCGGGCACACAGATACGCGGAGACCGGAGAGATTAGCTTGCAACTTTACAGCGCAGAGACTCTACGAACCTCGAAGAACCAAGAGACCAACACCAAGACGCACTTCCTCTATGGTTTGTTGCTTAACCGCGCGCTTACCGCTTTACATATTAATGTGTACCGGGTCTGGCTGGATCTCGATAGTACATATGTATCTTTCTTATGTGCACGATACCGCATCAACAACACAATAAAGCCACACTTGCAGCGCTTAGGACTTCGGTAGCTGGCAGGTACACACGTACAGTACGAAGATAGGTAGAGGTACCTAGCATCACGTTAACACCAACGAAACTCATACATGAAGTATAACCAAGCGAGAAAAAAATAATACGAAAACCTAATAAAAAAAATGGCGACACGGTTTGTGAGATTATGAAACCTTATAGGAGAAAAAAATACCGAGAATAACCGCTTCAACTCTAACGTAGGTACTTTAAATGGATCACACGAATAGGCTGCGACCGCTACCGGAAAAGTTCATCGAAACGTGGTCACAACACCACCACCATTACTGCACCCTGTCGTCAATTCGATGCATGGTGGAGATATATGTACCAGGATCGGTCACCATGGAGGGTTCATAAGACACCAATAAAGGGGCGGTTGAAAGTTGAAACAGAGTCGAGAATATAAACATACAACCCCACGGAAAAAAAACCTCGTGGTATGATTGATCGTCTCGCCGCCGCAAAGCTTTCGTGTAATTATACGTTTATTTGGTAAATGTAGCACCTGGATGTGTTATTAAATCGCATTTAATTAGGGCGAGGCTAGATTGATTCGATTTTGTCGTGTTTTCTTAAGGTTGGTAACATTGGTTTTGTCGTGAAATTTTATCGTGATCAATTAATTTGTAAATTGATATCGGGATATTTAATGGATCGTTCGTGAATAAAGAATCGTTTTCAAAGTGAATCGCTCAAGAACGAAATATTATTTTTAAAACGAATCAATTGGAAATACTGATTCATTCTCAAAAATGGCCGTTCGCGAACGATGAATTGACGTTGAATTGAATCATTCACGAACGACTGGACCTTTTCAAAATGAATCGTTCACGAACGAAATATCATTTTTTAAAACGAATCAATCGAAAATTACTGACTTATTCCCAAAAATAACCGTTCGCGAACGATGAATCGACGTTGAATCAAATCATTCACGAACGACTGAACCGTTTTCAAAATGAATCATTCAAGAACAATGAATCATGGATTCGGATCATTCACAAACGACTGAACCTTTTTAAAATGAGTCACTCACGAACGATGAATCATAAAATCGAATCATTCGCGGACCGAATCGTTTTCAAAATGAATCGTTCACGAACGATAAAACATAAAATCGAATCATTCGCGGACCGAAATCCAAATTTGTTCATGAACGATGAATCAATATTAAATCGAATCATTCACGAACGACTGAACCGATTTCAAAATTAAATCGAATCATTCACGAACAACTGAACCGTTTTCAAAATGAATCGTTCAAAAATGATGAATCATGGATTCGAATCAATTACGAACGACTGAACCTTTTTGACTGAACCGTTTTCAAAAAAAAATCGAATCATTCACGAACGACTGAACTGTTTTCAAAGTGAATCGTCCAAGAACGATGAATCATGGATTCGAATCATTCACGAACGCCACGAACGGCTGCACCTTTTTTAAAATGAATCGTTCACGAACGATGAATCATAAAATCGAATCATTCGCGGACCGAAATCCGAATTTGTTAATGAACAATGAATCAATTTTAAATCGAATCATTCACGAACGACTGAACCGATTTCAAAATTAAATCGAATCATTCACGAACAAGGAACAACTGAACCGTTTTCAAAATGAATCGTTCAAAAATGATGAATCCATGGATTCGAATCATTCACGAACGACTGAACCTTTTTGACTGAACCGTTTTCAAAATTGAATCGAATCATTCACGAACGACTGACCCGTTTTCAAAGTGAATCGTTCAAGAATGATGAATCATGGATTCGAATCATTCACGAACGACTTCACCTTTTTTTAAATGAATCGTTCACGAACGATGAACGATGAATCATAAAATCGAATTATTCGCGGACCGAAATCCGAATTTGTTCATGAACGATGAATCAATATTAAATCGAATCATTCACGAACGACTGCACCGATTTCAAAATTCAAGACTGCACCGATTTCAAAATTCAATCAAATCATTCACCAACGACTGACCCGTTTTCAAAGTGAATCGTTCACGAACGATGAATCATAAAATCGAATCATTCGCGGACCGAATCGTTTCCAAAATGAATCGTTCACGAACGATGAAACATAAAATCGAATCATTCACGGACCTAAATCCGAATTTGTTCATGAACGATGAATCAATATTGAATCGAATCATTCACGAACGACTGAACCAATTTCAAAATTCAATCGAATCATTCACGAACGACTTAACCGTTTTCAAAATGAATCTTTCAAAAACGATGAATCATGGATTCGAATCATTTACGAACGACTGAACCTTTTTGACTGAATCGTTTTAAAAATTAAATCGAATCATTCACGAACGACTGAACCGTTTTCAAAATGAATCGTTCAAGAACGATGAATCATGGATTCGAATCATTCACGAACGACTGAATCTTTTTTAAAATGAATCGTTCACGAACGATGAATCATAAAATCGAATCATTTGCGGACCGAATCTTTTCAAAGAGAATCAATATTTCATCGAATCATTCACGAACGATGAACCAATATTGAATCGAACGATCGAACCTTTTTGAACGAAAAATCATTTTTGAAACAAATTATTGGCAAACTATTAAATTAATTTCTAAAAAATGAAGTTTTCGCAAACGATGAATCAATCTTGCATCAAATTATTTCCGAACGTCCAAATCATTTGTAAGGAGAACAGTTCGCGAACGAAGAATCACTAAAAGAATAAATTAGTCACAAATATAATGATTTTCTTAAAAATCGTTCGCGAACGAAGAATAAATATTGAAACAAATCAATTGTGAACAACTAAATATTAGGTATTCAATGTGAGTCGTTTGCGAACGATGAAGAAATATCGCGATGAGAACTCCTCCCATTAATTTCTAGAATGTACCTATTACCTAATCAATGATTTCGCCAAGCAAAATTCAACTTCTATCATTCGCGAGCAATTTATAGAAAAACGAATCGGCCGTTCACGAATGATTTTTCGAGAACAGCATAACCCTACTGCGATAATTTTGAAAATTTTTACCCGAACGATCGACTACATTTTTCACTCTTTATTCGGGAATGATTCACTTCAAAATAAAATATTCATTTTAATATGGTTTATCATTATCGATCAAAAAGACTCATTTTTATTTTTTAAAAGATCTTCCGTTCGACAAAGATTCATTTCAAAATATTTATTACTATTTCCAACGCAATTAAATTAATTGTTTGTAAAAAATCGACAGTTGATTTTTCATTCGTCAACGATCCATTTCAAAAATTATTTTTCATTCGAGAACGATTCATCTCAAAAGTGATTTTTCGTTCACGAACGATTGCCTACGGAAGTGATTCAATTATTGGAAAATTATTTGTTTCAAAAATGGTTCTTTGTTCCCGAATGGTTTTTTTCTACTTAAAATTGATTTTTAATTCGCGAACGACTCATTTCTATTTTAAACGAATTTTTATTCGTGAACGATTCATTCCGAAAACGATTCTTCGTTCGGGTTCGGGAACGATTCAGTTTAAAAAATGATTCATTCATTAACGAAAGCATCAAACTCGATTTTTCATTCCCGAAATTACCAAAAAAAAAAAATGATCAGTTGATTCATTAAACAATGATGCCTATAGTTTCGAAGATTTTGCACATCTTCGTCATAAATTCTTTCAGAAACTTCGATTTTTTCAAATTTTTATAAATTTTCTCACATTGTTTGCGATTCTTTGAACTTGAAGATGATTTGAACCAGGCTTGTCGGACCGCTCGGACCTCGCGGTCGGTCCGGGTCCAACCAATGATACACTGACCATTCATGCGGTCTGGTCTGGTCAGTCCGGTCATATTCAAAATCATTGAGGTCATCAGTCCGGTCATATTTTGATGCTTTATTAAAATAAAAGGTCTGCTCCGGTTGTCATCTCTTCAAGTTTTTTATCCTACCGGTCGGTTGGGTCCGGTCATGACCGTGATTTTTGGGTCCGGTCTTCGGTCAGACCTCGGTCCGGTCATCGGTCATTGATTTTTTTTTTAAATACCAAAAAATGATGAAAAAATAATAATGAAGAATGAAAAATTGACCAATTACTGCTTGTTTTTAAAATTTTTCAAAGCTTGTCAGTTTTCTTGGAATGCCATTTTGTATTTTAAAAAGTTAAATTGAAGACAGATAGATAGATGAAGCTATTTTTTTAAAACTTTCATGCATTATATTCTCAACAAAAATAAATTGTTATTTTATGAATTCACTTTCACAGCATGAATTTTCTGATTTAAAATTTCTTTTTAAATTTTTGTTTCAAGTCATGAGTATTTTAACTTAATGAGGTTTTTCAATTCCAAAATATATTTTCCCAATTCTTGAATTTTTTTCTCAAAATATTATTAAATATTAAATAAGAATTTTTTTAAATTTGATATTTCTTCTTCAAACATTTTTTCTCACCTCTAAAATTACTTCTTACTTTTTTCAAAACCAAACATTTTTACCCAATATTTTTTTTAGTGTTCAATTGTAAAATTTCACCTCAAATTTTTTTTCAACTCTTGATATCTTATTCTTTTTCCTATTTTTCCCAAAAATTTCAAGTTCAACTTTCTTTCTAACAAATTAATTTTTCCTGTATTGGTATTCTTTTTTCAGTTCAAAACTTTTTTCTTAATATTTCCTTTTTCTAAATCTCAAAATTTTTAGCTTGTAGAAAAAGGTAAAAATGTTTTGACTCTTCTCAGCGCTTCTCATATCATCAAGTTCAAGTCAAATTAGAGGGGAGAGGGACTAAGGGATAGAATTTCAAAATTTGAGTGAAAATTGAAATGTAGCCCCCTTTTAAAAATATCATAAACAATTGCATTTAAAAAAATTGATACAAATTTGTGTGTAAGGAATGCTGATAGAGGTTTAAATTGAGGAATTTAGTCAGAATTTTGGATTTAGAACATTCAAAATTATGAAAATTTGGACCAATGACCAATGGGTCGTATCCGGTCTTCGCTCCGGTCCGGTCCGGTCCTATTATTAAAATTTATGTAGAAGGGTCCATTGTCTGGGTCTGATCTAATGGATTATATATCTGAGGGTCAATGTTCCGGTCCTAACCGGAGAAAAAAAAAGTGTTGGAGGGTCGGTTGATCTGTGTTCAACACATCAAAAATTCACAATCGGTCCGGTCCGGTCTGGTCCGACCGTTTTTTCGACTTTTTTCAAAGACCCGGTCGGTCATGTCGCGGTCTTTTGGTGCGGTCCGACAAGCCTGATTTGAACTGATGAACTTTTAGCCGCAGCCCGTTAGAATATTTATAATTTTTCAAGAGTATTCAAATCGAATCTTTGAAAAGAGCGGGCTCGATGAAAATTGACGTTTTGAAGTTTTGACTCCTTCCCTCCCCTTCGATATTCGTTCAGAATAAGGAGTAAATAATCTTCAATCGTTCGCAAACGATGATTCGAACTTTTAAAAATTTTTTTGAAGGATGTCAGTTCGAAAAAATTGTCATAACGTTCGCGAACGAATCGATAAAAATCTTTCTCCGATTCGTTCGCCAGTACCTATTTGAATCATAGAGCTGCTCAATATATTGGAATCGAAAAATATTCACTTCGATCAGCATTTGCAGAACCAATGTTGCCAATATTACCCAATATTTTTAACGACTAGACGAAACTCATATTCGTATATCGATATTATCCGAATAGGTACCTTATACGAATCTTCGACCCAATTGATTGAATAGATTTCCATCGTCGTTCTTCTTCTTCTACTTATATTCATCAAATCGCACGTCAATCATTCATCCATAACAAGCATATAATATTTTCTCACGTGCACTTTTTTCATCTTTTATAAATGCATATAAACGAATAAGTCATATAGCATGTATAATACCTCTACCTATACGAAGACATATGCTAGTTTTTAAACCAGTTTACTTTTTTTTTCTTTGCTCTCTTTTACGATAAAATATATTGCTGTTTCACGATTATACCTACATGTGTAATACATATTGTACAAAGATGTACATACTAATGCATATAGTATTGATAATTCGACTCGATTTGATTGGTTTTTACGAGAATTTTTTCCATCGAAGCGAAGGTCGCCTATAAATACGTTCACGATTCCGACAAGTTCATTCTGATTGAAATAGGTAATCGATGAGAAAACAAATACCTAGGTAAATATAAGTACTCGTAGCTACGCGGTGCACTTCATAGCATTATTCGTACCAAGATCTAGATTTTCGCGGTTGAAGAATAATTTATAAAAAAAAAATTATCATCGGGGAAATGCATTGTTATTAACAAGAGCAATATCGGTCAAATAATCGTTCGAGGTATTTGTTATAAATGAGGCCTGTGGACGTAGGACGTAGGCAGTCGATGCAGAAATGCAATATTTCATAATAGAGATACGGATTTTTTCTAATTAGATTAATCCATAAATAATTACAATTTTTAAAAACGAATGGAAATCATTTTTCAGCATATCGAATCGATTATATTGTAAGATTTTATGTACTATGTTGTGTACCAACTGCCAATAGAACGTAAACATTTGTTGACGGATTTTTCCGCGCATTATTCTTTCCGCGAATAGAAAAAAATTGATTATTATTTTTTAGAACAATAATTTTTGTAATTTTCCCACCCAATTATATGATTCCGTTGTACGGTAATGATTAATGATTTTTGAACAAATTCGATCGTCAATAGGCAGGTACCTATAAAAAAATCACTTGCAAACGATTTTCATTAAAAATGGGTCATCGGTTTAAAAATATTTATAAATTCTTAAACTGTAATGGCAATGTTTTGAATCATTTTATTTTTATTAATTAACAATGTAGGTAAGTATTGTATCTGGTTCATTCCATGTCAACTCGACCAGGTTTTGACCTTGGGTCTTCCGATTTCGCTCAAAACTTTTTTACGAGTTCTCCTCGATGGTCTAATGACGGAATCACCGTCATTCCGATCCTAATCCTTCAGGGGGGGGCGGGGGGCGGCCCTTGTAATTTTCGTATAATTGGGATTTTTTGCGAAATTGCTTAACTTTGAAGGAGCATATCTCGAGATTGGTTAGGTCTAAGATGAATCTGTTCATGCTGTTTTGTAGAGAATTGAAAGCAAATTCAAAATTGATAATTACTTTTTGAAAAGTTCAAGTTGAGCTTTTGTGATGGAAGTTCAACTTTCATGATAAATACAAAAGATGAAGGGCCCATTAAAAAATCTGAAAAATTACTATGAAGAGAACTTTTAATGTATTTTTCAACTAATTACTTTTCAAGGTGGGATCTCAATACCCCTGGGGGGCACAGGGGTCCTAAATTTTGGCCAAAATTCAAAAAAATGGAAAAAGTGAAATAATATATCGATTTCTACTAATTCGAAAACGCTGAGTTCGAATATGTGCTTAGTTTTTTCATTCCGACTCTTCTGAACCCCCCTACCAGCCCCCTAATGAGGTCAAAATTCAAAAAAAATGAAAAATAACGTATGCCGTGTCGTTTGTTGGGTTTTTGAGGGCGCTGAGTTCGAATATTTGCTTATTTTTGGGATTCCACCCTTTAGTGCCCCCCTAGCCTCCAATTTTGAAAAAACACATGCAAAAAATCGGAAATAGCATGTGTCATATCGATTTCTACTAAATCGAGGGTGCTGAGCTCGATTATCAACTTACTTTCTCGATCCGCCTCCTCGTTCTCCACACTAACTCCAAAATTACTAAATCATTTAAAAAATCAATGTGTTTTTTTCAAAATTGGGGGCCAGGGGGGGCACTAAAGGGTCGAATCCCAATAACAAGCAAATATTAGAACTCAGCGCCCTCAAAAACCCAACAAAACGACACGTCATACGTTATTTTCCATTTTTTTTGAATTTTCACCTCATTAGGGGGCTGGTAGGGCGGTTCAGAGGGGTCGAATGAAAAAACTAAGCACATATTCGAACTCAGCGCCTTCGAATTAGTAGAAATCGATATGTTATTTCACTTTTTCCATTTTTTTGAATTTTGGCCAAAATTTAGGACCCCAGTGCCCCCCAGGGGTATTGAGATCCCATCTTGAAAAGTAATTAGTTGAAAAATACATTAAAAGTTCTCTTCGTAGTAATTTTTCAGATTTTTTAATGGGGCCCTTCATCTTTTGTACTTATCATGAAAGTTGAACTTCCATCACAAAAGCTCAACTTTGAACTTTTCAAAAAGTGATTATCAATTTTGAATCTGCTTTCAATTCTCTACAAAACAGCATGTACAGATTTATCTTAGACCTAACCAATCTCGAGATATGCTCTTTCAAAGTTAAGCAATTTCGCAAAAAATCCCAATTATACGAAAATGACAAGGGCCGCCCTCCGCCCCCCTGAAGGATTAGGATCGGAATGACGGTGATTCCTTCATTAGACCATCGAGGAGAACTCGTAAAAAAGTTTTGAGCAAAATCGGAAGACCCAAGGTCAAAACCTGGTCGAGTTGACATAGAATGAGCCATCTATCAACCTACTGTAAATATGTATTTTGCCCTCGTCAAAAGTTTTTTTCGAAAAAAAATTAGACAGGTTTTTAGGAAAAGATTTGCCATTCGGTTTGATTTTATAAAAAGGTTTTTAAAAACTCAAATAACCGAACGTTTCTCAATTTTGTTCCCATAATATGTGACTGGCATACGAAAAGGGGGCACCGCCAAAAAAAAGATTTTGAGTTAACCATCAATCCTATGTGAATTTGTGAAACGATAAAAAAAACGCTAGTTCATTACTCGCTTTAAAGTGTTTAAAAATGGTTTTTTTAAAAAAGGGAAAAAAAAACAAAAATGTTCAAAAATGCTCAAAATTTTTTTTTGTTTTTTTTTATTTATTTTTACATACAATACGATGTAGAATCCAGGAAAACCATCGCCTGATCGAATTTTCCCTTCGAAATACGAAAATAATAATTTGTGAGTTTACTAAAAAAAGGAAATAAAAATTTCCAAAATCAAAAATTATCAAAAAAATTTTTTTTTCATTTTTTTTATTTTCGCATACAATACGATGTAGAATCCAGTAAAACCACTGCCTGATCGAATTTTCCCTTCGAAATACGAAAATAATGATTTTTGAGTTTACTAAATAGAGGGGAGGGGGAAATTGTACGTCGCCGATGAGTGCGAATAATTCGGTGGAATGACGCTAGAGTGTGTCAAGGATACATAGAACTAGAAAAAATTCCCGCCGGTCCTTCAAATTCAAATAAAAAAGTCACATATGTAAAAATCAATCATTAATGTTAGTACTAGATTGACTTTCCGAGAATTCGGTCTCTTATTTAGAAAATTTTCAGACATTACGAAATTTCAATTTCAACTGTGCCTCTTTCTTTTTGCGAATTCCTCGTCCAACTTCAAAATTTTATTAAAGAGGCTGAAATTCATTTGAAATGAGTTGGCTCAAATAGTACATTACATTACTAGGTTAAAAAAGTGGGTGATTATAAACGAGTGTAAAGTTACAGCGCGAGCCGAAGGCGAGAGCTGTAATTGCACGAGTTTATAATCGCTCACTTCTTTAATCAAGTAATGTAACGTGCTTTTTATAACGAACGTGTATAGTAGGTACACCATTGTACCTTTGTTGTTTAGATGCAAAAAGTTTGTCTTTTCGGCGACCAAAATAAACCAGGTTGCAAAATGAAACAGTTTCAAGATTTCAATGGTTTCATTTCATTAACCAAAAATAAACGATTTATTCTGATTTTGAAGAAAATAAAACATATTCATCATTTATTACAATTCATAGACTACTTTACAAGCTGGTGATTGCGCGTTTTTCTGCCATTTATCAATTGTATTCAAATCACCAGACCACTGATTAACGTAATTTCATGAAATTCACCAGCAATATGTTCTTTTTGATCATTTTACAAGTAAATTACTGATATGTTCGCGGATTTTTTAAATTCCTTAACAAATTACGTGAAACATTTACAAAATTCCAAAATTGACAAGCAGAAACAAATTCTATCCTCTTATCTGTTATGTTTACCAAAAACAGTGTAGCCAAATGATCAACTTTTACGAAAAACCATTGCATAAAGTTTACATTATGACACTAGGGAGTTTGAATTACTTTATAGCCCTACAATTTTGGTCGCTCATAAAGACGTACTTTTTGCAACTAGCAACAAAGGTATAATGGTGTACATTATACACGTAAGTTATGAAAAAAATATTTTATAAATTCACATCACTTAAAAATTCAAAGTGATTCTTATAGAAGTGTTTCGAAAGGGGAGAGGGCCGAGAGGGGCATGAAATATCCAGGGGCGCACCCAAGAGGGAGGCTCAGGGGGCTCGAGCCGCTCCCCCCTCTTAAGCTCGGCAAGGAGATTTTTTTACCATAAAAATGTCAAAGAAGAGTATAATTTTTTTTTAAATTTTGGCTCAGGCAGTATTTTGGTAACAGTTTCTTAAATAAACATTAAACATACCTACCACTCTTTAAATTTAAATCAGTTGAATTTGCAAAAATGCTGTCTTATTTAATCAGTAAAATAATTATCATTAAAAATGAGTGATTTTCCACTTATTTTTCGGTCAAAAATTAGTAATTTCTCAGTCGATGTCCCATTTATCAGAAAAAATTTGTAATTTTGAATAAAAACAATCATTAAACCTCCTCATTTTTCAATTTTTCTTCGCTCAAATCAGTATAGGTATATATTATTTGCCTACTGAAAATACCCCAACTACTCCAGCCCCACTGAAATAACAGGTTACTTCATTTTTTTATTGAATTTTGACCCCCCCATTTTTTCTCAAAATCTGAGCCCCCAACATAATTTCTGGGTACGCCTATGACTTCAGTAATAACAAAAAAGAAAATCATCACTCAAAGTGAGACTTACGATATATCTGACATAATTGAACTAAAATCATAATCGTGGCACCCGAATCCTCGGAACCCCATTTAGGCCCTTCACCCCCCTCCCATTTTGAGTCAATATAAGGTCGGTAATATGGGTGTCGATTTCCCATAATTCGAACCTCCTGAGTACGAATATCGATTAGAGCCGCCCCACCCCCTCTTCACAGTATCACAGGAAAAATACTAATCAAATACCAGTTTTTGAGTAAAAAACATACTAAAAAATTCTTTTTTTTGCCCCCTGAATTTTAAATATGAAAATATTGATACCTACATATAGATCAATTTTTTATTACATAGGTAGCATGTTATTATTTCATATTTTTGTGATATTTTGATTGAAAAATCGTACGAGACACTTGAGGGCCCCTTTTAAGGAGTCCTGATCAAAAATCGTGGTAAAATGACCTCAGAAGGGCGTAGTAAGATTTGGAGATTTTTTTGTCGCGTATTCGATTCCTCTCCCCTTCCCCCGCCCAAAGCAAACGCTCAAGTTTCAAAACTTTGAATTTTTTGCTTTTTTCCTGATAATCGTATTACGTATTACCATTAAAGAGTATATAATTAATTTTTTTGGCTTTTTTTGTGGGGGGGGGGGTGTTGGAAAGATTTTTGTATTGGACCCAAAATCACGTAAAAATCCTCCAAAAATCTAAAAAAATTCAAATTTTCGAAACTTTGAGCTTTTGCTCATGGAAAACGGTGGTGAGTTATACCTACATGACTAAAAAATCTCAAATTTTGACTGCGTCGGTCGTCTTTTTAGGTAATTTTGAAAAAAACTTTTCCGAAGTAGTACGGGTGCCAGATGGCTCTATCGTTTCAAAATCGCAAAAGTATGGACCTGAAAAGATATAAAAATTTTGAAATATACGATCGATAGGGGACCTCTCCCCGACCCCAGAACTGCCATTAGAATTTTGAGATCGAATTGCAAACTCGTTCCAGGGGTTCCCAAAGTTATGAGGTTTTACCCCCTACCTTGTCACCTATTTTCGCTTATAAGTTTTGATAGAAGGAAGATAAAAAAACAGATTAGGGCTTAAATCACTCGTAAAGGACTACCATTTATGTATTTGGCAGCATTGGTCTCCTCACCCCGATTTTTACCGAAATAGGGGTTCCTAAAATCCAAATTTGAGAAATTCACTTTTCAAAGATGGAAAATCAAACCAATTTTGCTCCGTTGCTATTTATGCTATTGAAAAATGGTTCAGATGAAAAAGTTTCGCCATTTAATGAGGATTTCAAATATGTGTCAGTTTTTGAGCTAGCGTTGATAGAAATCGAGATATCGCGCATTGAACGAGGAAAAACCGCAACTAACGAAAAATGTGAAATTCAGTAAATGTGCTCCAGGTGCGAAATTATAAATTCCTTATCTTATGATATTGCTTCTTACATTCATAAATCTGATGTAAAAACAGAAGAATGGACCTTAATTAAAAAATTTAAGCATTTCAGTGGTTCCTAAAATGAGTATTTCAATTTAAATCCCATCTTTGGTGTAGTTTTCGTTGAAGTTCAAATGATCGTATGAGGTAACAGTTTTTGAACAATAGTAGGGCAAAACAAAATTCTATGCCAACTGTAAAACCAAAAATTGCTGCTTGAGTAAAAAATGAAAAAAAACGTCATGTTTCTGAATTAATGTTAGCTGTCATGCGAATTTTTTGTCCGGCATATGATACTAGGATACCTTGCACCCCCTGCCGATCCTGTGTGGCATGTTTTTGTTGAGTGGGGAATGGGGGCATCCTAAGGAACATTTTAATCATGAGTGCCCGAAAAAAAAGTTGCCCCTGGATACAAAATGGGGATGGCGGTCATTTTGAATGACAAAAGTCGATTCAAATTTAACATTTCGCTCTGTAACTCGAAAACTAAGAGACTAACGATAAAATTTATAATGACAAAAAATGTTCTACGTAGAATTTCCAACATTTTTGGTCATTACACTAAACGCGTGAAATCATCCCGTTAGCGAGATACACGCTTAACTTTCGAACATTTTTAAAACTTAAAATAACCTGATGGAAATCAGCTGAAAGAACCAAGAATAACATTTACTATGGTTAATGTGCTATATCAATGATTAGAATTTTGGAATCTCTGAACCCTAGAGAGTCACAGTCGGTGCCAACACCGCACCCCTCCATGCACCTTGGACGAAGCTCAAATATATTGAAAATTTTTCGTGACATATCGTTTTTTTTTTTAGATCGTTCAACAAGGAGGTGGTGTGGGGATTAAAACAAGATTTTGAGTTTTAGGAACATTCTGAAACTGTACCTAGCAAATAAGTAATATGCTACACAAAATTTAAGATTTTATAATTTTTAAACCAAGATTTTTATTTAAGAGTTCAAATTTCAGTTTTGAAAAAAAAAACACTTTGGATATACTTTCTAACAGCGCAAATGAATGGATTTCATAAGCAATACTAGTCTTGAGATTAGGATTTCGAAGTTCGATAAATTCGCGCCAAACCGCGAAAATGAATACTCCTCCTCCTTCTCCTCCTCCTCTTCCCCCCCACCCATTAAAGCAATTCTGTAAATTGTGGATGATTGAAATCTATAATTTTTTTTAGCAAAATCGGTACTTTGAAGGGTGAAAACTCAGTCGAATTAGGTATACGTGTAAACTTGTGTGGAAGCAATATTACCTACTCTTTGAAAATGCCCATGCGCAATTTCAGGTGCGTGTATCTCGCTAACGGGATGATTTCACGCGTTTAGCGTAATGACCAAAAATGTTGGAAATTCTACGTAGAACATTTTTTGTCATTATAAATTTTATCGTTAGTCTCTTAGTTTTCGAGTTACAGAGCGAAATGTGAAATTTGAATCGACTTTCGTCATTCAAAATGACAGCCATCCCCATTTTGTATCCAGGGGCAACTTTTTTTTCGGACACTCATGATTAAAATGTTCCTTAGGATGCCCCCATTGCCCACTCAACAAAAACATGCCACACAGGATCGGCAGGGGGTGCAAGGTATCCTAGTATCATATGCCGGACAAAAAATTCGCATGACAGCTAACATTGATTCAGAAACATGACGTTTTTTTTCATTTTTTTACTCAAGCAGCAATTTTTGGTTTTACAGTTGGCATAGAATTTTGTTTTGCCCTACTATTTTTCAAAAACAGTTACCTTATACGATCACTTGAACTTCAACGAAAACTGCACCAAAGATGGGATTTAAATTGAAATACTCATTTTAGGAACCACTGAAATGCTTAAATTTTTTAATTAAGGTCCATTCTTCTGTTTTTACATCAGATTTATGAATGTAAGAAGCAATATCATAAGATAAGGAATTTATAATTTCGCACCTGGAGCACATTTACTGAATTTCACATTTTTCGTTAGTTGCGGTTTTTCCTCGTTCAATGCGCGATATCTCGATTTCTATCAACGCTAGCTCAAAAACTGACACATATTTGAAATCCTCATTAAATGGCGAAACTTTTTCATCTGAACCATTTTTCAATAGCATAAATAGCAACGGAGCAAAATTGGTTTGATTTTCCATCTTTGAAAAGTGAATTTCTCAAATTTGGATTTTAGGAACCCCTATTTCGGTAAAAATCGGGGTGAGGAGACCAATGCTGCCAAATACATAAATGGTAGTCCTTTACGAGTGATTTAAGCCCTAATCTGTTTTTTTATCTTCCTTTTATCAAAACTTATAATCGAAAATAGGTGACAAGGTAGGGGGTAAAACCTCATAACTTTGGGAACCCCTGGAACGAGTTTGCAATTCGATCTCAAAATTCTAATGGCAGTTCTGGGGTCGGGGAGAGGTCCCCTATCGATCGTATATTTCAAAATTTTTATATCTTTTCAGGTCCATACTTTCGGCATTTTTGGCAAGTGGCACCCGTACTAAAGGCTCATCAAAATGCAGATATTGGTGAAGTGAAAAAAAATTATGTCATTAATGAAAATAATTTTCAGTTCGTCTAATTTTTTTAAAAAATAAATAGAGTACCTAATGAAGACAGGTTTTTATGAAGTAAGAGGGGAGAGGGGCGAAAGAAAAGCTACCAACTTTATGATCACTTGAAATTTTGAAAAACATCCGTCCGTTACATAGAAGTACCCAAAAATTGTTTGGGGGGAGGGGGGAATTCACCGACAAAATGTAGTAACCTGTTATTTCAGTGGGGCTGGAGTAGTTGGGGTATTTTCAGTAGGCAAATGATATATACCTACAGATTTGAGCGAAGAAAAATTGAAAAATGAGGAGGTTTAATGATTTTTTTTAGTCAAAATTACAAATTTTTTCTGATAAATGGGACATTGACTGAGAAATTAGTAATTTTTGACCGAAAAATCAGTGGAAAAACACTAATTTTCAATGAAAATTTTTTTACTGATTAAAAAAGACAGAATTTTTGCAAAATAACTTATTCAAATTTAAAGAGTGGTATGTTTATTTAAAAAAATTACTAAAATACTGCCCGAGCGAAGCGAGGGCTGATTTTTTTTTAAAATCATATTCTTCTTTGACATTTTTATGATAAAAAAATCCTCCTTGCCGAGCTTAGGATGGGAGGGGGGCTCGAGCCCCCTGAGTCCCCATTATTTTTACAAAAAAAAAAATAATAACCTGAACCCGTAACCCAAATTAAAAATGAAGGTTTCGCACCCCTGCCTTTACCTATAAATTATACTTTTTTATTGCTCGGGGCGTCAGTTTTACATTTTTTTTAGTAACGTCCACTCCTTCAAAATTTTCTAATTTTTTGTGGTACCTATACTTATGGATGATAAGTGACACATATTTCGAGGAAAAAATTCTCTCGCTCCTTTGACCTTGCATCGCAAAACGGATGCTCAAAATTTTCAAAAAAGTGTAACTAGGTGAAAATTTTTCAAAATTGTGAAAAAAAATTTTTTGGGTTTCTCTATTCTTTTAGAAACTATCTATCTACAAAACTCGAAATATTTATTTGTATTTGGCAAAAAATGAGAAAATTTTGACAGAAAACACACATTTCGTCCCTCCCCTCTCCCCCATTCTTGAGCTAGAGGTTCAAAATTGTTAGAAAAATTATTCACCAGAATAGACGACCTTTTTGGGATATGGAGTGATCAAAATAAATTTCCAAGCCCGAATCACCCTACTTAACAGGCTTCACTCCTTGAAAAAAAATTGTAAAATTCAGCTCTCACCATGAAAAATTATTCGAAATATTATACTGACAATTCAGCAAGAAATATTCTCTTATAATTTTCAACAAGAACCAGCTTATTTTAACTGGTAAATTATTTCAATGGAATATTTGCAAATAAAATCTCAGAATCAAACCACATAAATCCAATCTGCCTCACCCACCGTTTCCAACTCCTCTTCGCGATCCAATTACCAATAATCGGCGTAAATTGCGACTACTCAACAATGCAATCATTTTAAAGCGATGTCATTACGCGGAAATAGCCTACGTTCAGATCCCCCAACTGAGCCTTCTACGACCTAATTTAATGCAGTTTCCTGCGA